>OZ005655.1:285783856-285878856 GCA_963930645.1 Salticus scenicus
TTGTAAACAATTCGACAATAAACAAACAACACGGAGGTGCGATCCGAAGCCGATTACAGTTAATGTTCGCTATGAATCTTGGAAAATAGTTTTCTATTTTTTTATTGGTTAAAAAGTGCGAAGAAGAAGTTAAATGTAACTCCTCCTTCGCTGTTATGTCATTTCGAAGGGAGGGACTTACTGTCGTTTCACTGACGATATCATCTCGATTTCACTTATCGGACGAGAGGAATAAAGTACCAATTCTTGCACACTTCGTTTTCTAGGTATCGTTTCCAGACAATAACGAAAGACGTCACTCTCGATCTCGAGATGATCTCGATGCGAATAAAGTAAGCCCCTTACTTTATTCGCATCGAGATCATCTCGAGATCGAGAGTGACGTCTTTCGTTATTGTCTGGAAACGATACCTAGAAAACGAAGTGTGCAAGAATTGGTACTTTATTCCTCTCGTCCGATAAGTGAAATCGAGATGATATCGTCAGTGAAACGACAGTAAGTCCCTCCCTTCGAAATGACATAACAGCGAAGGAGGAGTTACTTTTAACTTCTTCTTCGCATTTTTTAACCAATAAAAAAATAGAAAACTCCAAGATTCATAGCGAACATTAACTGTAATCGGCTTCGGATCACACCTCCGTGTTGTTTGTTTATTGTCGAATTGTTTACAAATTGCATGCGTTTATTATTTTAATAATAATAATGTTCTCCTTCTAGAAAAGGGAAAACATTGTTTATGTAATGGGCTTGGGGGTTCCTAGATGTACAAATTATAGAAGAATAGATGCAATCAAACTTAAAAATAAACTATTTTCTTAGATTTAAAATTAGTACTTTTAATTACAAACCTTTTTAGATACACTTTTTCCTTGTATTTAACATATTAAAGTATTTATATTTTTAATATAAGATGTAATTTTTTGTGTGTGAGTGTGTTCAGTCTTTATTGCATTTTAACAATGCCATTGAGCCTATTTTAAAGCATGAAGCATGCAAATTTTCTTTCATTGGAATGCAAGAAGAGAATGTATTTAAAGTGACTGCAAGAAGTAAATGTATTTAAACTTTGTCAGTCTCAATAGAAACAATAAATTGAAAACAGACTTTTTTTTAATGATCATTAGTTGATTTTGAATGTATCGTTATCTTAATTTACATATTGCACTTTTATTGCGTAGAAGTTGCTAAATAACATTAATACTTTAAATTAGCCATATTAAAGAAAATATAAAATGTATGGATATGAATACCAAATTGTTGCAATATGTATGTTGCTTGTTCACTTCTTTTGTTTTGGTTCAGTTTTGATTTATCGTAGAGTATCATAAATTGTAATGAAGAGAATTAAGAAGGAATAGAGATAAGTTTTAAGAATTAATTAAAAAATTACATTTATTAGAGCTAGTAAATTTAATTGCTCTTATAATTGAACTTAAGTCATCAAAGGATGACATTTTAATGATGATTTTCTTTTTTATATGTATTGCTTCTGATCAAATTGCTTTTCTTTGATGTGTTTTCTTGTTTGGTTATATCGCTGAAAAGCTCTCTTTTGTATGCTGCCAGTGAGGGTTACTATTCGGAACGGTGCCATCCAGGCGAATTCCAGAAAAATCGCCAAGAGGTGGGTAAAAGTAAATTTCCCCCTGTGTCAGGCGTCAGGCCCTCCCCATTTACACAATGCAATTTTCGTTATGTAACACCCAACCATGTTGAAATTTAAAATTTCATAAATATCTGACAGTGAGCCAACTACCAACTGCACTTCTTTAATTTATTTCCATTTAAAAAAATTATGAACTGCACGCAGATGTGCAAATGCCTCATGCTTTCTGAAACTCCTGCTATGAATTAGGATCATCTTTCTTAAAGTAATGAAATAGAAAAGGAAAAGATATTATAGGGATGCACCGAATATTCGGTATTCGGCCATACTACCGAATATTCAGTTTAGTCGAATCAAACTATTCGACTAGCCGAATATTAAATTATTCAGCTAGTTGGAACGTATAAAAATTCAATTTTTAAAAAATTTTTAATTATTTGAAAAAATTTGCGATTTTTAATTATAATTAAAATTTTCAGAGTAATTAAGAAATATAATAACTACAGAACTATGGATAAACACCATAAAATGCAATAAACTTGCAACTATTGTTTCGGGTTGAAATAACACACGACCCTTCGTCAGGCGAACAAAGCAGCTACGCGTTGGTAATAAGGTGCGTTGCCGCTTTGACTGCCACACTCGTGCCTACTTTGTTCGCCTGACGAAGGGTTGTGTGTTATTTTGACCCAAAACAATTGTTGCAAGTTTTGAATTTTATGGTGTTTATCCAAAGTTCTGTAGTGATTACTTTAAAACGCCAGTTCTGTGGTGCTTTATTATTATAATTAAGAAATAGTTTATATTTAAAGGAAAACAATTATTTCATCTAATTTCAAGTAACATTAAAGAAAATTATTAGTTACATTAATCATAACAATTAATAATGTCTAACAAAAGTTGTCTTTATCAATAACAGTATAACGATACTTTTCTAAGTTGAGTTAAGAAAGAATGTACATAATTCACATGATTACAATTCAAGTTACAATCTAGGAAACTTCAAGAGATCAAAAAAAGGTCGGATCCAAATCTGGCAAGAAAAATGACACAAGTCATATATTAGCAGTTTTTAACTTGTTTCTAAAAAATGTATATGAAGTGCCCCAACATGCACGAACAGTATCGCATCTCTATCTCACAATTTATTCACATGAGAGTCAGAGACATTTACAACAGTTTTGATATAGGTTATCCAGTACGTTGTCACTTTTAAATTGATTTTTCTCAAATGCTGCATTTCTGTTTTTCACTTTCTCTTACCCATAGGGTCGAGAAAGTATTGTTTTAGGGTCAAATTTTTGAATGTGAGTTTTTGTTACATTTACATGTTCTGAGGTCCCCTGAATACGAAAATCATGTTTTTAGCGAATGGTCTGTGTGCCTGTCTGTTACCAGCATATTTCAAGAACAAATAATAGCAGAAATTCCAAAGTCGGTATTCTAAATGGGTATCATATAGGGATGCTACAGTAAGCTTTTCGTTGAGATGAAGCAAATGGTTCGTGTACAGGGACACTCGAAAGTATTCAAATACATTACGTGTATGGGGGGGAATTGCAGGTAAGTAGAGTTTAACATCTATAGACTGCACTAAACAAAATGAAACAAATAGATATTTTTTGTAATAGAGATAGTCAACTGGGAAAAGAATTTTGTGTATGTAGGAGCCTCGCCTCCCACCCTGGAGGGGGGGGGGGAGTCCCCCGCTCGATGGGAGTAAATTTTTATGACGGATAACTTTCAAAACAGCTCGCCAATACCTTTAAAACGAATTGTTGAACCATCGATCTGTGATAATTTAAAATAAAGTTATCGACTCTTTTCATTTTTAACAAAAAAAAAAAAAAAAATTGAGAATAAATTAAACTTTTTTTTTAAATATTTAGTATGATACTACTTCTCTAATATAGAAATCGTCTGCATTATCATAAAAGATAATTTGTTTAAATAATAATTTTAATAAATTATTTTTTAAAACAGAATTATTTCTTTATAACTGAATTAAATTCTATATAAATGTAGGTGCATTAATGAAACAGGGGGTTGAGGGGGGGGGGCTAATTATCATAATAAAACTCTTCCGAAGCCTAATTCGAATTTTTTAACATAGGTTTACATAACAGTACTTGTTATCTTACTTCTTAATCTCCAACCTGTATTTATAGTATTAAATTTTAGGGTAAGAGAAAGTCGTGTGAGTGACACACCAAATTATTCTTTTTGGAGTGGGTGCAACAAGATATTGTTACTTAAGAAAGTTTGTAAGTTTATTAAGAAGCCAGACAGTTAATTTTCTTTGACTGTGAATTCAGCATTACACCACTACTTATGTTTGGTAATATTTCCTAATATTTTTCTACATTTATATAAACCATAGTTTCTGAATAGTAGTTTTTTGTAATATTTTTTTCATAATTAACACGTTAATCGCCATGTCAGTCATATGTGTCTGACGCATTTTTAACTAGGAAATAACCCTAAAAGGAATATGATATACGCCGAGTAATTATTAACACGTTAATCGCCATGTCAGTCATATGTGCCTGACGCATTTTTAACTAAATTGTCTAATAAAGTTACTATGGCCCATGTGAAAATTTTTCTGATATTATCGTGGCGATTAACGTGTTAAAAAAATGAAATATTACTAAATGTAAATGATATTACTGAAAAAGTTCACAAAAAATTAGCTGATTGACACTTGAATATAAGTAAATCAGCCAGCCGAATACTCGGTATTCGGCCGAATAGTTACTATTAGGTTTGAAAAATATTCGATATTCGGTTGGCTGAATATTCAGCCAAAACTGCTATCCGGTGCATCCCTAATATGAATATTTTTTTTTTCAAATGTATTTTTTGAGGTGCTTGCATATTATCCTCATGCCACTAAGTAATCGCCAATTTTTAAATATAAATAATATGGTAAATTTATAATTAACTAGCAGGCTTTCCCCGCTTCGCTGGTCATTATATTGAAATTAATTCTCAAAATACCATATCATTAATAATAAAAATCATTGAAATCAGTCAAAATCCAAGTTAAAGTTCTCGCTACCTTCGGTAGCTACCTCCTAGTGCTTCACTCTGATTGGTCTCTGCTCACGCGGAGATTTATCCAGAGATCAAAATTCTAAATTCATCCTTTTGGCTTTTAATTATTTTATGGAAGATTATTTTTATGTTTTCCTCATGTTTCGTTGGAGGTAAGCATTGGTTGCGAACAAATGCAGGTACTCCGAAGCACTCACGTTGACGTTTAAAACATGTTTTTTCTCCCACCCCTCATCCTGGAAGGGGGGGGGCAGGAGAATTTTCACAAAATCCCTGTATAGTGCATGTTGGGAACATATAACCAGCCAGCACATAAAAAATCGCCTAAGATAGTTTGGAGCAGAGTTTCGCATGGAAACATGATTCCCTAAACCCACCCCCAAGGCGAACAAGGTGGAATTTTACAAAATCCCTTTATAGTGTGCGTCTTGATTATGCATAATCAATCGACATATCAAAAAATCGTTATCCTCAGATAATTTGGAGCAAAATTACTCTTATATTCGTGTTTTGCCTTCCCCCTCCTTTAAAAGGGAGGGGGGGGGGAGAAATTTCATAAAATCCCTTTACTGTTTGTGTTGTGGAAGCATAAACAACCCACGCATAAAATTCAATTTTGCTGAGATAATTTGAAGCAAAGTTATACTTGGAAACGAGTGTATTGCCCCTTATGCAAAATTTCATTATAATGGGTGTTGGAAACACGAAAATAAGCCACACACTAAAACTCGTGACCTCAGCTCCTATAGATTTCCCCGGACAAATTCAGCGCTAAAATGTGGCTCGAATTTGTCCCCTCGTAACTCCCCCCCAAAATCGAAAAAAAAAAAAAAAATGAATTTTTGGAAATATCCTGAAGGTTCTTGGCGGTTTTCTATATCTTTGTGCTATTATTGGTAGAGTTTTACTCGAAAATCCATATTTTTCTAAATTTGCCTCCGAAAATTGTTTTTACCCCTCCCCCCCCCCTCTTAAAAATCCCAAATCGCAGAAAATACTTTTTTTGTACCCAAGTCTAGTCTCTCCCTCTGCAATTTGTTCACAGTGAAGCAATTTGGAGTTGAGTTATGCTTATAAAGGGGTTTTTTCCTTCTGCCCCCCCAGGGGGGGGGGGAATGAAAAGATATTTCACAAAATCCTGTCTTAGTGGGCGTCAGTGTCCTAAAACCAACGTGGTTACCAAAATTGGCGACTCTTATCTTCCATAGAATCGCCACGACTGTGTTGAGTCGGTGATTAGTAAGTTTACTCATATATATATATATATATAGATAGATAACTGTTTGTAATTTATTTTTTTTGTACTGATACATTATTACATGTATCTACGGTACTGTACAACACCAGTTACAATAGTACTTAAATGTACTAATAAATTTAATTGTATTTGACTGAGTATAAATCTCAAATTTACAATATTCGATTCCGTAGCAATTATTATCACGAGTGTATATATGTAAGCTTCACGCATATGAAAAAAATAAAATAAATAAACAAAAAAAAAGATAAACTATGGAGGAAGTTCGAAGGCATTTTCGAAGTGGAACACTATAAATTGGTAACGATACAAAATACCAGATTGAAAGAAATAGTCCTGTTGTACTAAAAAAAAAAAAAAATATTGTGTGCTGCTACCATATTTTCTATAAATCTAAAAAGTGTGAGAAAATCTTTATTGTAGCAATCACTTTCAAGCATGTTTGTAAGCTACATGCACGAGAAAATTAAAAAAAATATATATCACTTGTATTGCTACCCCAGTGGCAGAAACACGGCGACATAGTCGCGGACACAGAAAAACGGCTTGCGGACAGTTTTTGTCTGCACTGAGAAAAAAATTTGTCTGCAACTTTCGGATAACAATTCACTTATAAAAATTGCTGTATCAAAACTAAAACTTGTATTATTTATATTGTGTTGTATCAAACATTGCTATAAAATATTTAATAGAATGAGATGAATTGAATGAATACAATTGTTTATACTATATCGTTTTGTAGTAAAATTGTATTTGTGTATTGTTGCACAAGACCACCACTGATGTTAACCCCCCCCCCCCCCCCATCAGCTTTCAGTCTTTTTGAGTGTAAGCCATTTTCAGTTTCACCCCTGATTACATGCAAATTTTGCAGACAGATTATGAAATTTTAAAAGCCTGTCACAGACAACTTCAAAATTTTCTGCCACTGGGATTGCTACCTTATTGTGTATGAATTACAAAACTCGGTTCTGTAACAATTACTGTCATGCACATATGTACTCTTTTGCACACGAAAAAAAAAAAAAAAAAAACAGCCTTCACTGTTTGCCGCTACCTTGCAGTGCACACACATAAAAAAAAAATCACTGGGTTCTGTTACCTTGCTGTGTATCAATCTCAAAATGCACAAAAATCTGTTTCGTAGCAATCACTATCATCAGGGTTCCCACTCAATTTCAAAAATAAAATTGCCTTACTTTTCCAGGTCTATTTTTAGAAAATTCCAGTCACAAAATTTGGTTCGTGACATAAAAAATAGCTCACAGTATAAAACAAAACATAGCTTGCAACATAAAAGACGATATAGTAATGTGACTTGTGATATAAATTGAATGTTCAAAAAGCATTTTCCAGGTTTATATCATCATTTTTCCAGGCTTTTGAGCAATATTTACAGTTTTCCCTGACTTTTCTCAGTAATTTCAAATTCCCTAACTTTTCCGGTTTTCCCTGACCCATGGGAACCCTGTATCATACATGTATATACACTTCATGCACACAAACACAAAAAAATCTAATTCTATTATACATGATTTTTCATGCTTAATACTGTTCTATTAAATAAATCCTTATAAACATATTTAAAATATACAACCTTTTATTAACTTCATGTCTTTGAGACATGAAGTTAATAAAATGTTGTATATTTTATAAGTTAATAATGTCTGTGAGAGATGGTTAATAAAAGGTTGTATATTTTAAATATGTTTATAATAAGTGCTTCATGGTATATTTTTTTTGAAAATAAATCCTTGTCTAAGAACATGATTCAAAATGACTTATTTAACAAAACAGTATTAAGTGCAGTATTTATTTGCTGACGACTGTAATATGAAATTGTTGTCAGTAAAGAGAAATTATATTAGTCATTCGAAAATAATTTAATTGCTAACAACTGTTGTGTGAGTATGAGCGATTAAAAATTTTCCGAAGTTAAAATGAAGGAAATATATTGTTATAAGTAACAATTTTATGCCATATTTATATTTTTATAGAATGTGGTATTTAATATTGATGAAATAGATATAAATGGTAGATGATGAAAAAGTTTGTCACTTAAAGATATACCAAGTATTTATTATTATTACTATTAATGCATCTGAATTAATTTGAAATTTATGTTAAAGTAAATAAAGATTATCTAGTGTCTATTAGAAAAATGTTAAAATCGAAAACAAACTTGTCCTGATAAAAATACAATGACGATTACAAAGCATATAACAATTCAAAAACAATTTGAAACCATCGGAATTTTCATAACTATTCAGACAGAGAGAGAGGAAAAAAAGCATAAAATATCAATGTAATAAGGAAAAGAACTGAGAGGATGAAGTAATTATTTATGATAGTATGTAGTTATGATTTGGGACGGTTTTATTTCGTCGCAGAGAAATATCACAATTTCTTTATCCAGACTGAATAGTTTGGTGAATCTCACATCTGGAAGATCAATTTCTTAAATAATTTCTTGGAATTCCTCTATTTTGCTGGACATCCATAGAAATTACGTAGACGCCATATTGAAAAATGCTTCTACAATTCGCTTTCGACAACGTCTCGCAAACACAGTAGGCTTCGTTTTGATAACGAATGTTTACTTTCGAGACCGTCTCGAAAAATGTGGAATAAAGTAGCAAACTGAGAAAACGGTATTCAGGTTTCGTTTTGGTACGTCATTGTGACGTCACTCTCGATCTCGAGATGATCTCGATGCGAATAAAGTAAGCCCCTATAATAGCAATAGACGACACGACAAATGTTGCCTGCCATGCAAGGTTTGACTCTGTACGGCAAATAATTGCCGAAAAACTGGCACGCACGAACACTGTGTAAAGGTATTGGAAGCATTTGCTCCAGTTGTTCTTCAGCTCAGTGGTGAAAACACACGGAAATACACACGAATATTTTAGCAAATAAAATTTATGAATAATTTATTTACTAAAGATGAATGAAAAACTCCAGATACAGTTTCAAATTCATTTTTCTTCTTTTTTTTAATGGCTGATTCCAAAGCTTTTTTTTCGGCATCAAAAATCTTTGCACGATAACATGATAGATCTATATATATTACTATATCTGTGGATCAGACCATTCTTAAGTATACAGATTCTGCCTTTATTTATCTCGTTGATTCTGACCATCGTTTATTACTACTAAAGTGTGTTCCCAAAATTTTCGCATAAAAACGTTCAAAAGAAAAAACATAATTTTCATTTGAAATTTTCTCGTTTCAACTTTAAAAGCCATTACATTGTTTTATTTTATTAAAATTTAGACGATTACAGTCCTCCAAAAAAAGTTTTAAAAGGGTGACAATTTTTGTTTGAATTCAATTTTATCTCTTCTCTTCGACCAGCCGATAGCTCCATAAAACTTGAGCACGTTTGAAAATATTGCAAAATTAGCAGAATTAAAATAACATTAAATAATTTGCGATCAATTTACCCCAGGCAAACTTTTTTCCAGTTTCTAATTGCTCCTTTAAAAGGAAAGGAAACAACATCAGTCGCTTCCATAGAGTCTTTCTTATACGTTTTAAGATGTCCTGAACACGTTTTTGACTATTTCTATAATGACGGCTGTCTATCTGTCTTTCAATTTGTACGTTTATGGAAAGAAAAAATGTGGCAATTCAAGATCAAAAACTAATGAGGTGAATTCCTTAAAAAATTACATTTAATTGCACCTTGATCTAAATTGTTGATATCTATCTGCAACCGACGAGATAAATAAATTTATCCCGTTGTATTGTATTAATTATGGATTAAAAATATATAGATTAAATATATTGTATTAATTATAGATTAGCTTTGAATTTTATTATCCAGAAGATTGCATTTCAAAGTATAGTTGCCATCAAAAGGTTTATATATTCCCATTTTAAAACTTCGTCTCTTCAATAAATTCTTAAAGAGCATACTTCTATGCCTTGTTCATTCATTTATTTATTTTATCCATAATTACGATTGATTATTATTTATTTTATTTAAAAAAATATATACATACTTGTCAACACATAACTGGAATTACACATGTTTCTCAGTTATATTGTATATGCAAAACTAAAATTTTCGTGATTGCAAAATCTGGCGATTGTGGACGGATTTCCATTTTCTAAAAATTCTCAAGATTGAAATAAAAATTGAAGAAAGTGAAATTATATACATATGCAATCTCTAAAAAGTAATATTAATTTTTTTTTCTTCAAAAACTAAAACGTCTAGAATTACAACTTTATTTATCTCGTTGTCTGCAACTATTGATTGACACTCGGCACATGCTTCTGTGAACGCTTTATGAAAATCTTCAGGAAGTTTGTTTGTGTTTGTCTTAACTGTCTGTGATCTTCTTGCATGATTATTTCTTAATGTCACATGCATTCTTTTAGGCTTTATCATAAAATGTTTCAAAATATCAGTTTATTGCCGACTTTTTTGAAGCACGAGCTGCACGACATCCAGATTGTTGTGTAAAATGTCCATTGAAAAACTACAATACAGTCTCGATGTCAGAGATGGGTCGTATGTATATACAACTTACCTTTGTATATTATATATTTAGGGCAACCAGAGTTTCCCGATGAGAAATGAGGACAAATTATGCAATGACTTCTTTTCCATGAGAAAATGAGAACATTTTTAAAGACGCAAAATTTCATAAAAATTCGTACAAATTGTCTTAAAACTATTATTTTTTTCCTTCTTCAATAATACTTTTGTTCATTGATAATAGTGAAGAACTAATTTTTTAGTGTAAACGTAATTATAAGTAATTCAAATGGAAGTGATCCTAAATAATTACAAGATAAAAAGAACTTTTTATATACCATGTTTTTAAATTTTCTGTTGAATCATATAAACGCTGCCGAAAGCAAGTAGGGACCTGAAACAGTTGACTAAAATTATTAGAAAAATGTATTGTCACCGTGTTCTGAGCTATCCTGAAAGTTTCAAATGTCTAGATAGTCGGGAAGTTAGTAAAAAAATCGATTGCAAGCTTTGTACTGCTAACCCTGCCGAAGGCAGCAGGAACCCGAAACAGTTGGCTAAAAGTATTTAAAAAATTCATTTTCACCGTGTTCTGAACTATTCTGAAAGTTTCAAATGTTTAGCTACTCGGGAAGTTAAATAAATTTTCTGTCGAATCATATAAACGCTGTCGAAGGCAGTAGGGACCTGAAACAATTGACTAAAAGTATTAAAAAAATGTTTTGTCACCGTGTTCTAAGCTATCCTGAAAGTTTCAAATGTTTAGCTAGTTGGGAAGTTTGTTAATCGATTGCAAGATTTGTACTGGACAAACAAACAAACAAGAATCGAAGTTAATAAAAACATGGTAAGAAAAAAAAAAAAAAAAAAACATATTTAGAAGGAATTAATCTGAATTCACAAATTAATCTGAACAATATTAAAAACCAAAAACAGGAACTGAACACAGATCTTATGGCATAAAACACCAATTGTACAAACTGAGCTGTAATGTTGACCTTTTCCCTTTAAAACATTATTTAAATTTAATTAGTTGTAAATCTAACTAGTGATGAGATAACTTTCAGCTTGATATTAAATTTTTGGATAGCACCCCCCCCCCCCCCTTTTTAGGTTGATTTCTTTAGAAATCGACCTATTGCAATCACTTCGTTTATCTATCTATCTATCTATCAATCAATAAAGAAAATTTTGTTATCGCGATAACGCCCGAAATAATACTCCAAATCGAACCAAATTTGGACAGCGAACTGATCTTCTAAATATCTTGGATGAGTTCGTTAACCAAGTTGCTCCGACTTTATATTTTCAAGTGGCAGCCACTTGAATATTTGAAACCCACATTGTAAAAAGCGTATTTAAAGCAAGATTTGCTTGAATTTTGATGTAAATATAGACCACATAAGGGTCTCAATGAAGTTTATTAATGAACTTTATCCACCATTTTTACTTTCCGAACACTATAGTGAGGAAAGTATTGTAATCATGTCAAAAATCCGAATTTGAGATTTTGATGTTTCTATACGTTTCGAGGTTCCCTGAGTCCGTTTTCACTGTTTTTGAGATGATAAATGTACGTGTGTGTGTATGTGTGTGTGTATGTCTGTGAGTGAACACGCTAGCGTCTAAACGCTTTTTTCGAATAAGCTGAAAGTTGGTACGTATATTGTAAGTCACCATAGTACGAACCCTATAGATTTTGGTAAATCTAGCACTTATAGTTTTTTTACAGGGACACAAAGAAAAATTCTTTATCATTATAGCCCATGGGACCAAAATCTTAAAAGTACGATAGCATCTAAACACCTTATTCAATTGAGCAAAAAATTTATACACATGTGATAAGTCACAGATACTCAATCTGTATAGATTTTGGAGAATCTAGCACTTATAGTTTTTTTTACAGGGATACAAAGAAAAATTCTTTATCATTATGGCCTATGGGGCCAAATTTTTAAAAGTGTGATGGCGTCTAAACGCCTTATTAATCTGAGCAAAAAATTTGTACACATGTTATAGGTCACAGTTGCATCAACTGTATAGATTTTGGTGAATGTAGCGCTTACAGTTTTTTTACAGGGACACAAAGAAAAATTCTTCATCATTATGCCCTACGGGGCCAAATTTTTAAAAGTGCGATAGCATCTAAAGCCCTATTCAATTGAGCTGAAAATTTATATGAATATTATAAATCACTGTTGCACTAAATATAAGCATTTTGGTGAATCTAGCATTTATAGATTTTCACAGGGACACAAAGAAAAATTCTTTATCATTATGGCCTATGAGGCCAAATTTTTAAAAGTGTGATGGCGTCTAAACGCCTTATTAATCTGAGCAAAAAATTTGTACGCATGTTATAGGTCACAGTTGCATCAACTGTATAGATTTTGGTGAATGTAGCGCTTACAGTTTTTTTACAGGGACACAAAGAAAAATTCTTCATCATTATGCCCTATGGGACCAAATTTTTAAAAGTGCGATAGCATCTAAAGCCCTATTCAATTGAGCTGAAAATTTATATGAATATTATAAATCACTGTTGCACTAAATATAAGCATTTTGGTGAATCTAGCATTTATAGATTTTCAGAGGGACACAAAGAAAAATTCTTTATCATTAGGATGTATGGGCTCAAAGTTCAGTAGCGTTAAATAAAACATCGTGTAATATATGGACAAAAATACTCAAACACTCTATTATGGTTTTCTCTCTTTAGTTTGTTTAACAACTCCTCTTTCTTTACTTTATCTACAAAACTGTTAATTACTCAATGTTCGGAAAGTCGAGCGGAGTCACTCCAGATTTTTTAAACTTGGACCAGATTCAATTTCATTTTTTTTCAGGAAGAAAAAATCGTTTTGACATTAAAGAGGTACTTTTATTAAGGGTGATTTAAGTTTTATTGTGACTTTCTGTTTTCTAGTAATAGTCATTTATAGGAGATGGTTTTCTACATTTATATATAAATATTCCTAAGCCTTAACTTATTGATTTTTTAGCGACATTTTGTTGATTTAAAAAAAAAAAAAGTTAAATTATAGTTATTTTTGTTTCATTGTCTGAGAACATCCATTTGAAAAAACAATAAAAATATAAAATTCTTTTGTCTTTTTATTATCTTAAAAGCAATATAATAATAGTGTTTATTTTTTGTGCATCTCCACTGTCCGTTTTGCATTTGAACAAAATTTGTTATTGCAAATTCACAAAATAATAATGTTACTTTCAATAATTAAATTTATAATCCTACTTTTAATCTCATCGTCAAATCACATTACGAATTACAGTTCTAGTAAGATATTTATTTTTTTAATCAGGAGAAAATTGTAGTCTTTAGCATTTAGAAAAATTCGTTGAATTGTAATATTAGGACATTCCAACTATATAAACCAACTAGCAGGCTTCGCTGGACCCTATTTTTAAATGAATCACTATAATTACTGAATTCTCAAAATTGCATTAATTTTTATCACGTGAAAAAAAAAAGCGAAACAAAATCTGATTAGGAAAAATGTCGCACTGCCTTCGGAAAAAAATCCCAAAATGCTCTAACTCTTATTTCTGTTATTTTCCCCCTTCGCCCTCCCTCCCGTCCCTCCTAATAACGTTACACTTTCGAAAATATCCCCATTCGACTTGCAGGCCTCTAAAACCAATCTGTACCAATTTTGAGCGGCCTAACTGCATTTCTATTTGTTTTTGCCCATAGCCCCCCCTTACCGCCCCTTCTAATAATTTTACAAATTCAAAAATATCCGCATTCGATTTTAAGTATCAAAAACCATTTGTGTACTAATTTTGAACGATCTAACTCTATTTTTATTTTTTTGCCCCAATCCATCCCCTCCCCCCTTCTCGCCCCTCCTAATAACTTTACACTTTCGAAAATATCCCCATTCGACTTGCAGGCCTTTAAAACCTATCTGTACCAATTTTGTATGCCCTAACTGTATTTCTATTTGTTTTTGGCCATAGCCCCCCCCCTTACCGCTCCACCCCCTTACCGCACCTCCTAATAATTTTACAAATTCATATCGGCAATCGATTTGTAAGTATCGAAAACTTCTATATACCAAATTTGAATGATCTAACTCTATTTTTATTTTTTTTTGCCCCCCCCCCCTATCCACTCCCCCTTCTCTCCCCCTCCTAATAACTTTACACTTTCGAAAATATCCCCATTCGACTTGCAGGCTATTAAAACCTATCTGTACCAATTTTGAAAGGCCTAACTCTATTTCTAATTGTTTTTGCCCCTGCTGTCCCTCCCCCACTACTGCCCCACCTGGGGGCTGAATTTTTAAAGTTCCAGAAATTGGTTTTTAGATATTTGTATTAGCTATATTTTAAAGCAAAAATTTCACGTATATCTGTTTTTTTTGTTTGATATATATAGGATTATGCGAAATCGCGTTTTACGCAGGTGAAATCCCGTTTTGCCCCCCCCCCCCCTTGGGGACCGAATTTCGAAAATTCCAGAAATTGGTTTTTAGACATTATATTAGCTATATTTTAAAACAAAAATTTTACGGATATCTGTTTTTTTGTTTGAGATATGAAGGATTTTTTGAATTCACGTTTTGCCCCCCTCCCCCTCCCTTGGGGGATGAATTTTTTCAAATTTTTTTTTCCTAAACCATCCCTGACCTATAAGGAAAAAAACAAAAAAAGAATGATCGAAATCGGTCAAGCCGTTTACGATTTTATAAAGGACATACAGACAAGCATTCATTTATATATATATAGATTAGAATTGCAAGCTATTAATAAATTCAACATTTTATAGACAATTATACTTCAGATAGGGTAAGTGCTCCAATAATTGGCACTTTTAGAGCAATTTCTAATGTTTTTAATGTTTCAGTCATCAGAAATTATTTTTGGAAATCTTAAGTTTATATATATATGGCATGACAGACTTTCAGAACCACATATATATTAAAACATACACATTTTATGATGATTATTTTATTTTTTTATGAATTTTTATTTTACACCCACTGAATGTTCCAGTAATTGACACTGCCAGTTTTTCCTTTTACCAGTAATTAGCATCCTATGCTCCAGTGTTTGACACAGCTAGTATACCGTAGAATACTACCGTTGAATACCGTGCTAGACACAGTAGAATACCGTATAGAAATCATTCACTGTTCATTTACAGGGCTACACCAAAGAACTAGATTATAGTCCGACAATACTTGAGAATTGATGAAAGTGTACTTCAGGTTGTGTCGTGTGTTTTTAATATAATAGGATTATATTTATGTACACCATGTGATGTGTATACATAACATTCAGAAAATATACAGGGCTGCCAATATTTAAGCCGTAACGTTCTTTTTTATTGTTAGTGGAAGTGCTTTATTGTAATATTTTACCACTTCCAGGAATGCTGCTCAGGAATTGATATAAATTTCTCATGGCCATATGGCAAATAATGAATTTTTTTAAGCTAAGTATTCATCGCTTGTTTTTTTGTATGTACCTATTTACACGTTTTGAGGCGTCCAGAATGCCGAAGTCAAGTTTTTAACGTTTAATCTTTGTTTATGTTTATTAGAGTGAATTAAAAACAAATAACTTCAGGTGATCCAAATGTTGCATTTTGTAGTTAATATGTATGTTACTAGAAAAGTTTGATCAAGATTCATAAGTTTCAAGAAATGTTGGTATAAAAAATGTCTGAATAATTTTAAATGAACTTTTGAATTTAATAACAGATTTGAATTCCATATAAATGTACGTACAGTAATGACACGGAGGTTGAGGGGGGCGGTAACTGCCCCCTCCCCCACTCACAGAATTACTTGTCTAATAAAGCTGTTCCGAAACTAAATTTGAATTGTTTTAACATAGGTTTGCATAACAATACTCGTTATCTTACCCTTTAATCTACAATCTATATTTATAGTATTAAATTTCGGAGTAAGAGAAAGTCGTGTGAGTGGCACACCAGATTATTCTTTTCAGCGGCAAAACGCTATTAGTGGTCATGCAACAATGAATTATTTTTGAAAGAAATAATTAATATTTTTAACAATTAGGTATTGTCACTTACTACCTTTCACAACAATACTAGTAAACAATACCACAAACATTTTTTACAATACACTTCCAAATACTTTGTGACTTGTGCGAAGCATTACAGTATTTCTGAAAATATCACGATTTTCTCATAAATAATTGAAATAGGTGATTTTTTAGTGAATTAAATCTTTGGATAACTTTCGTGATGGAAAGTGTGAGAGAAAAGTTTTCTAATGGCCTCATTACCGAAGATGAATTTAGGAATGAAGCCATCACTAGGTCAGTAAATAGTCTGAGAGAGGAAGGTTATGAGTTTTTTATGATTTTAGGCGAAGGTAGCTTCGGATTTGTGTTTGAAGTGAGAAACAAACAGCGCCAAAGTGTCGCAGTCAAATTAGTGCGACAAGAATTTGTCAACAGAAGTGAAGTCGAAATATGGCCTGAATTAAGACACCAAAATGTTTTGCCTCTCATCGATTTACAATACATACCATCAGCTGAGACATTCGCATTTTTTATGCCTTTGATTCCGTCGTCTTTGGATTTGGCACTAGAAGATTCCGTGCTTTCCATGAACAAAGCTGCATTCGACTTTGCAAAATCTTGTTTAAAAGATGTATTAAACGGAATCAAGTACTTGCATGGACAAAAGTTATGTCATCTCGACTTGAAGCCTGCTAATGTTTTAATATCCAACTTGAGAAAAGGAATGATAGCTGACTTTAGTTCATTGACTTTCACAGAAGGCGGCACCGACGCTTACGTCTCACCATTCTTGTACCGTCCACCTGAAGCAGTCATTTCTGAAAAAGATGAAAAAACAGTAGTGAATGGCTTCACTTATGATGCTTATACAGTGGGCTTTCTTGCTCTGGAAATGTTTACAAATCAGGCTGTCCTAAAATCTTATCAGTCAGCAAAAGTAGGTAAAAAAGAATGGACGTAGAGCAAACAACTCTATCCCAGAATTTTTAAAATTCTGAAGAAAAATAATTTTGTAAAAGCAGTCCAGAAAACGTTTTTGAAATCTAAAGTGGATAAAGAAGGTATTAACATCTTACGAAATTTTGTTAAGGGGTGTTTATGTTTGAATCCTGGACTTCGACCTTCTTTGGATGACATGCTGGAACACAAAATGTTCGGCGGAAATAGATTGTTTCCACAAAATAAAAATGATGTATGGGAAAATAAAGCTTCGCCTGAAAAGCTCCGTTTCTTGATTTCTTTATTTATTGCTAAAGCTTCATCTTTGAGTCTTCCATCAGATTCTGACGACTTTGTTCAGACAGAAGCAAATGAAAATCGAGAACAACAGAGACTAAGTGATGAGAATGATGTAGAGAAAACAAATCATGTTGAGTGTCATCCAAAAGAGAACTTAACTAAAAAACAGACATTTATGCAGTGGATGGCCAAGAAAAAATCAGGCCTTTCTGATAGATTTCATCGCATAATCACCATGTTTAGTCGCACAAGAAAATGATTGATGTCATATCTGCAAATAAATCTTAAAAGCATATTTGAAAATAGACCAGCTACCATTTGTGAAGAAATAGTGCAATAAAGAAGCCGTATAACAATAGCCCATATCTTGCAATAGCTATTATAAACCCTCCTGCCAGACGGGGATTTTCTAAATTCATTGACTATTACAGTTGACTATTACAGCTCGTTCTTCAAAATTAAACTCCGATATTCTAAATTCCCATCCATATAGTTACAGTGTAACCTCATCTTATTTTTATGTGGCTAATAAAAATCCTTGTTCTGGCGATTATTCTGTGTCTTTTTTTTGTGCTATGTTCTTTCTGTATTTAAACGATTTATTATTGTGAGAACATTCATTATAGTTATAGCATAGCCTCCTAAACTATATGCCTGTCGCGTTGCTCGGAAACTTGGCAACAGTTGAAGCGGTAGACAGCGCCACCTGGTACAGATTTCACGACTTTTTTATTCAACAGCCACCAAAAATTTTTAAAAGTGAGATATGATATACATAAAACGCGAATAAAATCGAAGAAACGTCGATTATATATATCATATATCACTTCTTAAAATCATTGGTGACAGCTGAATAAAAAGTCGTGCAATCTCTACCAGGTGGCGCTGTCTACCGCATCAACTGTTGCCAAGTTTCTAATCCACGCGACAGGCATCTAATTTAGGAGGCTATGGTTATAGTTCAAGAAACAATCTGAATTCAAAATTAAAGGGGCAACCTGTTTTCTGGTTTTCTTCTTTTGCGCATAACTTTTAAAGAAATAAACATATGAACATAAAATTGGGGTGGAATGTTATTATCATATCATTAATAGAATTTTATGTAACTTTAGAATAAGTAATAATTTTTAAATTATTAATTAATCTTTTTTTTTTCAAAAGTATGCTTTCGAAAAAAGGAAAAATTTCAACAATTTTAGAAAAGAAAACTAAATAAAAAATGATGTTAACCCGTTAGTAGTCGCTAGTTGGTCGATTTGCCGCCGATCCTTCAGTGTTGCCAGATTTTTTTTATTCAATAGCCACCAAAAATTTTTAGAAGTGGCATTTGATATATAAGAAACGCGAATAAAATCGAAGAAACGTCGATCACATCACTTCTTAAAATTTTTGGTGGCAGCTAAATAAAATGTGCGCAATCTGTAATAGGTGGCGCTGTCTATAGCGACTACTAACGGGTTTAAGGACGCATTACAGATAGGTGAAGAGGCACATGCCTTCAAATGTCAAACTAAATTTCAATTTTCTTTATATATTTACTTTTCTTTTATTTACATTTATAACGATCATTTTGAAAAAATATTATTACTAATTTGCAAACTATGAGCATCATCAGAATAATAAAAATATCGATAAATAATTTTATGAACATCTTATCCAATTTTCATGTTTGTATGTATATATATTTTTTACATTCCAAGTATTGTAATCATGTCAAAAATCCGAATTTGAGATTTTGATGTTTCTATACGTTTCGAGGTTACCTGAGTTCGTTTCCACTATTTTTACGATGGTGTATGTATGTGTGTGTGTATGTCTGTGAGTGAACACGCTAGCGTCTAAACGCTTTGTTCGAATAAGCTGAAAGTTAGTACGTATATTGTAAGTCACCATAGTACAAACCCTATAGATTTTGGTGAATCTAGCACTTATAGTTTTTTTTACAGGGACACCAGGAAAAATTCTTTATCATTATGGCCTATGGGGCCAAATTTTTAAAAGTGTGATAGCGTCTAAACGCCTTATTAATCTGAGCAAAAAATTTTTATACATGTTAAAGGTCACAGTTGCACCAACTGTATAGATTTTGGTGAATTTAGCACTTACAGTTTTTTTACAAGGACACAAAGAAAAATTCTTTATCATTATGGCCTATGGAGCCAAATTTTTAAACGTGCGATAATATCTAAACACCTTATTCAATTGAGCTGAAAATTTATATGAATATTATAAATCACTGTTGCGCTAAATATAAGCATTTTGGGGAATCTAGCATTTATAGGTTTTTACAGGGACATAACAAAAAAATCTTTATCACTATGATCTATGGGCTCAAAGTTCAGTAGCGTTAAATAAAACGTCGTGTAATATTTGGAGAAAAATACTCAAACACTCTTTTATGGCTTTCTCTCTTTTGTTTGTTTAACAACTCCTTTTTCTTTACTTTATCTACAAAACTGTTCATTACTCAATGTTTGGAAAGTCGAGTGGAGTCACTCCAGATTTTTAATAAAGTGGCGGATATCTTAAGTTAAGCGGGGCCACTTGAAAATTTGAAATCACAATAACTTCCGAAATAATGCTCCAAATCGAACCAAATTTGGGCAGTGTCTTAACTTATTTTATAAATATCTTATATGAGTTTATTAATCAAGTTGCTCCGCCATTTTGTTTTGAAGTGGAGACCACTTGAAAATTTCAAATTCAAATTGTAAAAAGCGTATTCCGAATTTGTTTGAATTTTGATGTAGGGGAGACTGGGGAGGGTTGACCCTATGGGAGGCTTGACCCACCTTTCTTTACTCTGCTATTTTTAGTTTTCAAAAACTTCCAACACATGGCAGAACATCCTACTGATGCAAGGTAACAGCCATGTTTGTTTGAAAGTTATCCCATGCTTATTATTTGAACAAGCTTAAAATTTGTGTTTTCCTCATCAAAAAGTAAGTAATTTTGATTAAATTTGTAAGGCATTGTGCAAATATTCTTAATCAAATATCAGAATTCAGATTTATATGATTAAAGTATATACCTCAAGCTAATATGTGCTTTAATTAGTTTTGCTAAATAACTGTTTAATTCCCTGATTTTTTTTATGAAATTGCAAATGGCTATTGAGGGAGGCTTGACCCTGATGATATAAGGAAGGTTTGACCCATGGGTCAAGCCTCCCTTACATATTTCTTTGTAATTGTGGACTGAAAACATTAATTCATCTATTATTTTATTGTATAAAAAATTAAAAAAAAAAGATTTTTGTTTTAACATGTATCATTCTTTTACCAAAACGCAAGCTGTTGGGCATTTCAGTTGATGGATGACATCCGAAAACTTTGAAGTGTTTTTAACACATTTTGCAAAGTATACAAAATGTAGTACACATAAAAAAGTTCTTATCATACTTGATAATCATGAAAGTCATGTATCTCCCAAAGGTTTGCAATTCTGCAAAGATAATGGAATTGAACTCTTAACATTGCCACCGTATATAAGTCACAAATTGCAACCACTCGATCGATGTGTGTTTGGACTCTTTAAGGCTTTCTACTATGAAGTGTGTAATAACTTTATGGTGAGTAATCCAGGAAAACCAATTGGACTTTACGATATTCTTGAACTCATTAGAAAATCGCATCCACGAGCTTTCACCCCCATAAACATTCAAAAAGGATTCACTGTTACGGGAATATTTCCTTTTGATTCAGGGATTTTTACAGAGGCAGATTTTATGGCCTGCAGTGTGACAAACCGACCTGAGCGAGCCGATTCTCAGACAACACAAATTGGTCAACATGATATTCACAACCTTGCATACAAACAGAATTTGCCAAGTTCTTCGGAAATTACTCCTTCCTTTACCTCTCAACCTAAAAATAATTTTTCTCTCATTCTTGAAGATTATATTCCTCATAGTAGTAGTTCACAAGTAACTTCTTCTACTAGGCTCACATGTGAGCCAGAAATTGAAACATCTGCATCTTTGACCCCTGAATAGATTCAACCTTTCCCGAAAGCTGGACCACGAAAACATAACTATAAAAGAAAACAAGCAAAGTCTAGAATATTGACAGACAGATACTCCAGTTAAAGAACAAATAGAAAATGAGTATGCATTGACAGCATCGAAGAAACGACCTTCTGTCAAAGCTACTAAGACCAAACGATTTTTCTAAACGGAAATTTTTTAATCCGGTTGAAACCTCGAGTTATGAGGATGAAGAAATCCCTCATGTGTCAGACAGCAATGAAGATGAGTTTGTGATATCAAAGTCAATGTCCGAACGAGATTTTGTGCTGCTAAAATTTGTGAGTCCTAAAACTGGTGGTCCTAATTCATCTCATTTCGTAGGAAGAATAATCAAAGAAAGTGAAGAGAGAGAGTTTCTTGTTACATTTTTACGCAGCACTGCTGAAACAAATTACTTTATTTATCCAGAAGCGGAAGATATATCTGTTGTTTCAATGGATGATATGATAAAGTTACCAAATCCAATGTCAGCTGGAGGAACTGCAAGTGTTGCATTATGTTTTTATTTTGACTTTTCTGAGTATAAGTGCTACTAACTATTCGTTATTATTTAACATTTCTAGCTTTTTTCAACAAAGCTTAATGGCAATGACTATTTTTAATTTAAGAGTTGTTTTAGTAGTGTGAACGTGTTTTTTTATATATTTTTTTCAATTTACACTTTAGAAATATTGCTACTTCATTAACTATAACTTTTATTGTTATCACATTAATTTCATTGCCAAATTTTCTTAAATTTTAGGACTAGCTTAACTTTGTTCATAAATATGTGAATATTGGTGGGTCAACCCTCCCATTGTGTGGGTCAAACCTCCCATATGTGGGGAGCCTTGACCCAAAAATTCTGCTTCAGTAACATTCATTATTTCTCCTTTCTGTTGCAAAGTATGAAAATGTTCTATGTATGTTATGATAATAGAACATATCAGGTATGAAATGGTGTACAAAGTTTTTTTCTGGAAGTAAAATTTTTTTCTATACAATTTTTTTTTGTAAAAAATGGGTCAACCCTCCCCAGCCTCCCCTATACTTAGATTATATAAGTGTCTCAGTGAAGTTTACTAATGAACTTTATCTGCCATTTTTAATAAAATAGCGGATATCTTAAGTTAAGCGGGGCCACTTGAAATTAGGCTACCACTTGAAAATTTAAAATCACGATAATACTCGAAATCGAACCAAATTTGGACAGTGTCTTAATTTATCTTATTAATGTCTTGGATGAGTTTCTTAGCCAAATTGCTCCCCCATTTTGTTTTCATGTGGAGACCACTTGAAATTTTCAAATTCAAATTGTAAAATGCGTATTCAGAATTTATTTGAATTTTGATGTATACATAGACCATATAAGTGTCTCAATCAATTTTATTAATGAACTTTATCCGCCATTTTTAGAGTGCGGATTTTATAAACTACGCGAAACAACTTGAAATTAGGCTGCCACTTGAAAATCTATAAACACGATAACTTTTTAAATTCTGATTCAATTCGAACTAAAGCTGAACAGTGATTGTATCATATAATTATCTTGGATGAGTTCACTAGGCAACTTGTTCCAACTTCTTGTTTCCAAGTTGCGGCCACTTGAAATCACGCTGCCACTTGAAAATATGCTATTAAGATAACTTTTAAAATACTAAATAGATTCAAACAAAAGTTGGATAGACAATTTTTGGTTTAAATATCTTGGATACATTCGCTTGGTAACTTGATCCGCAATTTCATTTCCAAGTGGCTGCCACTTAAAAATTTGCCATTATGATAACTTTTGTAATACTACATCAATTCGCATCAAATTTGGGTAGTGGATTTACCATTCATATATCACAGATAAGTTCGCTGGGCATCTCACTCCGCTTTTTTTTCCAAGTGGTGGCCACTTGAAATCACTGTGCCACTTAAAAATTTCTTATCACGATAACTTTTGAAATACTGATTTAATTTGAACTAAAGTTGGACATTGAACTTATCATACAAATATGTTGTATGATTTCGCTGGACAAGTTGTTTCGCCATTTTATTTCCAAGTTGTAGTCACTTAGACTGCCACTTGAAAATTTGTCATAAAAATAATTTCTGAAACACTGCACTGATTCGAACCAAAGTTTGACAATGAACTTATGCTTTAAATATCTTGGACGAGTTTGCTGTGCAGCTTGCTCCATTATATTGTTTCCAAGTGGCGGCCACTTGAAAATTTGTTATCACGGTAACTTTTGAAATACTTAATCAATTCAAACCAAAGTTGAAAAATGGATTTATCGTTCAAATATCACCAAGTCCATTATCTATCACCGAGTTCATTAATAATTTGTAGCCGCCATTTTATTTAAAGTGGCAGCTATTTGATAAGGAGAAAGAAATCAACCTACCCTTCCGAATAAGCCAGAAGGACTTGCTTTAGTGTAAATTGAGCGCGTTTTTTTTTAAAACTTTCCAACAAGGTTGAAAAGTGTTAATCACTTTGGTTTGTCTGTCTGTCCGCGCTCTAACTTCCGTAAATACTCATGGAATTTCTTGAAACTGATAAATGTTATTCAAGTTCACTATCGAATGTTCCTTATTAAAAATGGATTGAATACCTCTGCTGGTTTGTGTACAGGGCCACTCGAAAGTATTCCAAAGCATTGTGATCTATGAGAAGTATTTCTATAAACCAAATTTTAATAACTTTACTTTGCACAAATCTTAATGAAATTAAAATATGTTATTCATATGCACAAAAGAATGCTTTCTATAGAATATAGTATGATTAGCAATATATTTACAGGGCCACTCAAAAATATTCAGTTACATTACAGGCTATTATTGGAAATTTGCTGGAATTGCATTTTCGTTTATATTAAACGTTTTTATCACTTTCTAAAAGTTTTTTAACTGTGAATATGATTCCAGTTTGTGTATCTGTCTGTCCGGCTGTCCACCTTTCTATTTGTCTGTCGGCCCCTCCCCATCGTCCTTAAATATTTTCAGAATTTTTAAAAATTGATGTATGTTATTCAAGTTCACTATAAAATGTTTCCTATTTAAAATGGTTTTAATAAGCCCTGGACAACTGGTTTGTGTACAGGGACACCTAAAGAAATTCCAATGCATTGTGTTTTAGACAAACATTTTTATAAGTCACATTTTGATATAAGTCACATTTTTATAAGTCACATTTAAATAAATTTCTGCAGTAAAAATCCTAAAGAAATTGATATTTATTGTTAGTATGCTAAAATAATGTTTTGTGTAGAATATGGTATGGTTAACCTTCAGATTTACAGGGCTACGCTAAAGTGTATTTAGATAAATTAAGGGCTGCAATTAGAATGTGAGGGCTGCATTTCTTTTGAGTTAAGTAATTTTACCACTTTCCAACAATATTTAAGAATTATTACTAATACAATTAGTCTATTTGTATGTCTTCCAATCCTTCTGTCTGTCCGTTGTGCGATAACGCGAGCAAAGAACATTAAAAGTTATACAACAAGTACGTACAGTTGGAAAAGTTAATAACCAATGAGAACAAAAGCGAAGAAAAAGTCTAAAATGAGGACATGTGACTTTTTTAAAGCAGTCGAAGACAACACTCAAAAAATGAGGATTGTCCTCAGAAAATGAGAATTTCTGCTCACCCTAATATATTACAACATTTAAAAAAGTATTTTATATCGTACCTATATTTTTTCTTGTGTACTGTATATTTTTTAAAATTAATATACAATGTACTTAGTCTAAAAAAAAAAAAAATTTTTTTTTGTGTGACTTTCTATTTCAAGGTTGTTGTTAGGACGGAGGACTATTAGTTTCAATCTGGACTTTTTGTACACCAGTTTTGTGTAACACCAAAATAAATTAGAAATATCAGTCCTATCGTTACACATTCGGTATCAAATTAAAGGAGCGATTTTTCTGAATTCAGGGGTGCAAACAGTTTTTCGACACGATAATTAAATTTTTTAAAATTAACTAAAGTAGGAAATTTAGGTGGAAACACTTCATTTTAATTCATTTCACATATTGTAAAAAGTACTTGGCCCAGTTTTACTGTCAAAAAGTGAAATAAAAAGTAAAAAGTAAAAATATTACAGATTGAAATTAACAGTCCTCCGTACTAAACAAAATTCTGTCTTTGACAGAATTTTTCCCTTTTTTTAAACGATTTTTTTTCCTGATCAACAACATTATCATCATCATCTCAGCAATTAACACATTCGCATCGGATATTGAGAAGTCGTTTAATAATAATAATAATAATAACATTAAACGTTCTGTCAAAGACAGAATTTAGTTTTGTACGAAGGACTATTAATTTCAATCTGTAAAATTTTTATTTTTCATATTTTAATTTATTTTTAATCTCATTTTTTGACCGTAAAGCAGAGCCACGTACTTTTTAAAATGACTGAAATGAATTAAAATGAGGTGTTTCCACCTAAATTTCATACTTTAGTAAATTTAAAAAAATCTAATTGTCGTGTCGAAAAACTGTTGCACCCCTGGATTCAGAAAAATCGTCCCTTTCATTTGGTACCGAATTTGTAACAATAGGACTGATATTTCTAAATTATTTCGGTGTTACACAAAACTGGTCTAAAAAAAAGACCCCAGACCAAAAAAAAAAAAAAAAAAAAAAAAAAAAAACTTTTCTGAAATTTTGAATGAGAATTTCACGAGGCAAACTCAGTTCAAGTACTTTTTACTTTCCGAACATTATAGTGAGGAAAGTATTGCAATCATGTCAAAAATCCGAATTTGAGATTTTGATGCTTCTGTACGTTTCAAGGTCCCCTGAGTCCGTTTTCACTATTTTTAAGATTATGTATGTATGTGTGTATGTATTCGTGTGAGTGAACACGCTAGCGTCTAAACGCTTTGCTCGAATGAGCTGTAAGTTGGTACGCATGTTACAAGTCACCGTAGCCCGAATCCTATTAATTTTGATGAATCTAGCACTTATAGTTTTTTTACAGGGACACAAAGAAAAATTCTTTATCATTATGGCCTATGGGACCAAAATCTTAAAAGTGCGATAGCATCTAAACGCCTAATTCAATTAAGAAAAAAATTTATACACATATTATAAGTCACAGATACTCAATCTGTATAGATTTTGGAGAATTTAGCACTCATAGTTTTTTTACAGGGACACAAAGAAAAATTCTTTATCATTATGGCCTATGGGGCCAAATTTTTAAAAGTGTGATAGCGTCTAAACGCCTGATTAATCTGAGCAAAAAATTTGTACACATGTTATAGGTCACAGTTGAACCAACTCTATAGATTTTGGTGAATTTAGCACGTACAGTGCTTTGACAGGGACACAAAGAAAAATTCTGGAGTGGCTTGAAAATGGGTACAGATGATCAGGTACTATACAGAAATAGCTGTATAGTTTTTGGTGCCTACATTGTTTATGGATCGTGTACAGGGACACACCAAAGTGTTTCTTATCAATACGGTCTATGGTAAAGATTTTATTTAAACGCATTTTAAAGTAAATACACTGCATTCAACAAAATGAAATTAACATGCATCACTGAGATGCTTGAACTCATGACTTCTGTGGAAAATGTGTGCTTAGACTTAATAATTAATGTACAGGACCTCACAAAAGTGTTTCGAAAATGTCACATGATCATCCAAATTACGTCAAATTTTGAATAATCATTCATGAGTCCCATAGAGTAAGTTGTATATTTTTTTTTATTGGTTTATATAATGTTAATAGTTCGTTGACAAGGACGCTGAAAAGAATTTCGTGACATTAGAACTTTAGGCTATATTTTCATCAAACGCATTGTAATGCGTTTATGCAGCGTTCAAAATAGTAGAATGATGTCAAATTTAGTTCATACTTTTTATTAATGCGTATAACTGGTGGGTCTTGTATACAGGGAAACCCAAAAGAATTTTCTACCTTTACGGTCTATAGACGGTATTTCTCATACGTGCATTTTAACATGGTTACACCTGTTCAGAATTCTAATAACTCTGAATTTTGACAATAGATGGCAGCACTATGCAATTCTGAAAGAACTTTAGTAAAAAAACTTTGATTTAAATTCATTCTTTTTATTGATATTTTAATGTGTTTTAAACGCAAAATTAATTCTTTTTTCTTTTATTATTATTTATTTTATTCATGTTTTCAATTAATTGTTAGTTATACTTTAAATAATTTCTTTTTCAATTTGCTGTGAACCGTTTTTACTTTTCTGCGGTTCTATTCTAGTTTTGTTCTTTTTGTTGTGTTCTAGCGGTATGCTGGAAAAATTCTATTCTAACGTATGAGCTGAAATAAAGTCAATAATTCATGTTTGTATTCAACTCGGTATTTATTCAAGCTTTTATTCATTGTTTCTTAAATATGATGTTATTAATTCAATTGAAAGGAAGGTGAGTCCTTCAAATTCATTTTAAACTGATTTATGATTTAATATAATTTAAACCAGCGATTTTTAAAACCATACAGTCCACAATTCTATTAAAAATCCCTCCATATTTTTGGCCGTCTAGAGCCGGAGATATATTAAATTATGAAATCTTTTAGTAAAAATTAATATTTTACAAACTTGAAAAAAAAAAAAAATGTTCTAATGGCTTCGAAAATTGAAAAACTAAAAGTAAAAAGAACTATTATTCGGTCGTCAGTGACTAAATTTGAAAACAAAGCGATAAAAGCTTTGGAAGCGGATACTTTAGACATTCAAGAAATAAAAATTTTGAAAGGTCATTTGCATGAAAGGCAAACTCAATTAGAACAAATTAATAATGAAGTTGAGGAAGTTATTTCTGATTTAGATGAATTAAAAAAGGAAATTGAAGATAATGAAAAATGGACAGAGAAACTTACTCGTATAAAATATCAGATAGAGTCAAGATTAGAACTTTCTTGTTTTCAGAACACTAAAGTTGTAACACAGGTTAATGAAAATTCTTGTTCTGTTTCGAAGCAATCTATTCACCTTCCAAAATTTGATTTGCCACATTTCTCTGGTAATTTGGAAGACTGGTTAAGCTTCAAGCAAATATTCGTAACCACTATTCATGAGAACACTCAGCTTTCCGATTTGCAAAAATTACAATATTTAAAAGCGTCTGTTATTGGATCTGCCAATAAGTTAATAAAAGGCTTTCCAATAACTGAAGCAAGTTATAAGGAAGCTTGGGCAACACTAATTTCTAGATTCGATAATAAAAAAAATCTAGCTTATGCCCAGTTAAACAAATTCTTTAATTCGAAATCTTTGAAACCAAATTGTCGGAAATCTATGCTAGATTTATTAGATAGCTGTAATGAAGCAATACGTAACTTGAAATGTTTAGGATTTGAATTTAATTTATTTGTGGATTTAATTCTTGTTTATAATTTGCAAACAAAATTGGATGATAATTTAAAGAAGCAATGGGAATTATCTTTAGATAGTGATTCTTTTCCCACCTATGATGAATTTATTTTGTTTCTTGAAAAACAAGCGAGAAGCTTGCAAGATATTACTGATAGTACTTATTCTAAATCTGAAAGTAAACAAAAAGTAGTATTTAAAAAATCTGTGTCTAATGCTGTAATATCTAATTCAGATATAAAATCCAATAATTCTATCTGTTCAGAATGCTCGGAATCTCATGCACTTTTCAAGTGCCCACACTTTCTTAAAAAATCTGTTGAAGATAGATGGAATATTGTGAAGGGTAAAAAACTATGCATAAATTGTTTACGTGGTAATCATTTCGTTAATAAATGTTTGATTTCGACAAAATGTCGACAGTGTAATGCTAAGCACCATACACTTCTCCATTTCGAGAAAAATAAAGTTAATTCTTCACCGGTTATTGAAAATACTAATCTCAACATTGAAAGTCCATCCTTTGTCAACACTAGTTGTTTAACCAGTACCCAAGAGAGTTGTCAAACTTTGTTATCGACAGCTATGGTTCTTGTAAAAAGAAATACTGGAAGGTTTGTGCCATGTAGAGTCATGGTGGATTCAGGAAGTCAAAAATCATTAATTTCCAGCTCTTGTGCTAAAATATTAGGTTTACCTATGAAAACCACAAATCATAGAATCTCGGGTGTAAATAATATTGTTGCAGAAACTGCTCTTTTTGAAGTTAATATTATTTTAAAGTCTTATTATAGTAATGAAATCTTTGATGTGAATGCTTTAATAGTAAATAATGTTACGGTAAATCTTCCTAATTTTGTTGTTCGAAAATCTTCATGGCCTCATTTGGAAGGTCTATCTTTAGCAGATCCTAAATTTTATGTTTCGAGTCCAGTTGAAATTTTGCTTGGTGCAGATTTATTTCCCTTAATAATTTTAGGGAAATCTATTCTGGGTCCTAAAGGTACTCCATGTGCTTTAAATTCCAAATTGGGATGGTTACTCTCGGGTGTCATACATGCAAACAATTTTCAGCATTCTAAAACTGTCCTTAGTTGCCATGCTACAGTTCAGTTAACTTATGATCTTCAGAAATTTTGGGAAATTGAGTCCCTTCCAGCTGCAACACCAATTCACAGTTCTGAAGAAAAATACACTAAAACTGTTAGACGAATTCAGTCTGGAAGGTACATGGTGGATCTTCCCTTTAAAGAAGCTCCAAATTTAGGTGACTCACAATCAAATGCTTTAAAACGGTTTTATTTGTTAGAATCCAAACTTAATAAAAATCATGAGCTTAAGGAGCAATACCATGGCTTTATGCAAGAATATATTGACTTACATCATATGGAACCAGTCCCAAATTCTGAAATTGATTCTAAAGATTATTTTTACATGCCTCATCATGGGGTTTTGAAAGAAGATAGTACAACTACTAAATTGAGGGTGGTATTTGATGCCTCGGCTAAAGGAACATCAGGCCACTCTTTAAACGACTTTCTTGAAATAGGTCCAAAGTTACAACCAGATTTGTTTAAACTTCTTCTTAAGTTTAGAACATATTCCATAGCCTTAACCGGAGACATCGCCAAAATGTACAGACAGATATTGGTAAACCCCAAACATGTTGACTTTCAGCGAATCTTTTGGCGATTCCAGCCACATGAATCTATTACGAGTTTCAGATTATTGACTGTAACATATGGCACAGCCTGTGCCCCATTCCTGGCTATAAGGACATTGCACGAACTAGCCAAAGATTATAGTTCAGAATTTCCTATTGTTGCGCAGTCAATTTTCGAGAACTTTTATGTGGATGATTATCTTGGTGGGTCGCATTCAATTGATGCAGCAAAACAATTGGTCAAAAACCTAAATCACGTTGTAAATCAAGAAGGCTTTACACTTAGAAAATGGGCTTCCAATGTACCCGCAGTCATTGAAAATCTACCAGAAGATCTTAAATTCACTAGGCAAAATGTAAAATTTTCCGAAGATTCCTCCCAAAAGATCTTAGGCCTAGTTTGGAATTCGGCAGAAGACTTATTGAAAATTCATTTGAATGGCATCAAATCGGTGCATACCAAGCGAGAATTGCTATCAATGATAGCTCAAATCTTTGATCCTTTTGGGATTCTAGCTCCAACCACGATCATGTTAAAAATCATGATGCAAGAGCTTTGGAAAGATAAGTGTGCTTGGGATGATCAAATCCCAGATTCCATTTTGAAAACTTGGCAAGAATTTAATTCTCAAATTGAACTCTTAAAGTCCATTGGCATACAAAGATATCTGAACTGTGAAACATCTCCAGAGAACCACATAGAGATCCATGGGTTTTGTGATGGATCTGGCAAGGCCTACGCTGCAGTGGTATACCTTCGGACACTATCTTCTCTAGGTGAGATTTCAGTTAACTTTGTCGCTGCAAAAACTAGAGTTAATCCTTTAAAACATGTCACGCTTCCCAGAATTGAGTTATGTGCTGCACTCTTGCTTGCACAATTAAGTTCCACAATATTAGAATCTTTAACCTTTAATGTAAATAAAATTTATTTGTGGTCCGATTCACAAATTGCTTTAAATTGGATTGAATCTCCTCCAACCAAAGGAAATCAGTTCGTAACAAATCGAGCAAACAAAATCAAATCACTTGTCCCACAAGCAGTGTGGACTTATGTTGATAGTTCGTCAAATCCGGCAGACTGTGCCTCAAGAGGCATTCTACCGAAGAATCTTTTGCATCACAAATTGTGATGGCTTGGGCCTGAATGGCTTAGTGCTAGTGTCAAGTTACCATTATTCCTAGTCAAATCTTCAAATGTTAAGTCAAAAAATTCTGAAGAAAATTTAAGTCACGTTGCAACATCCAGTCATAAAACCTTTCCTGATTTTCTACTCAAATTCTCTTCTTTTTCAAAACTTTGCAGAATCCTTGCATTGTGTTTGAGATTCATTTATAACATTCGTAGTTGTAATCGTAATTCTAGACGCATTGGACTTGTCAGTACGCCTGAAGTTTCAAGTGCTATTACACATATTCTTAAATTGATTCAGGAACAAGAGTTTTCGGTAGAACTGAATTTGCTCAGGAAAAATCAACCTTTACCAACCAACAACAAATATTTATCCTTAAATATATTTCTAGATGATCAAGGTTTAGTCAGAGTTGGCGGACGGTTGTCCAGACATCAGTCACTTAATCAAGATCAGAAATATCCAGTGCTTTTATCGAGAAATCATTTCATTACAAAATTAATTGTTGAGCAATATCATAAAAAACATTTTCATGCTGGTGCACAACTGATTCTTTCCCTAATTAGACAAAAGTATTGGATACTAAATGGTCGCTCTTACATTCGTCGAATTCTAAATGAATGTATTTTGTGCAAACGTTTGAAGAAACAAACTTGCCAACAAATTATGGGTGAGTTGCCAGTCGAACGTATAACTCCAACTCGACCTTTTTCAAAGGTGGGACTAGATTTTACTGGCCCACTCATCACTAAACCAAATGTGCCTAGATCTAAAGTTAAATTGAAGTCATATATTTGTGTTTTTGTCTGCATGTGCACAAAAGCGGTGCACCTAGAAGCTGTTTCAGATTTATCTTCATCAGCTTTCTTAGCATCCCTAAAACGATTTGTTTCTAGAAGAGGATTGCCATCAGACATATTCAGTGACAACGGAAAAAATTTCAGGGGAGTTGCTAACTATCTTAAGCAACTATTTCGAATCATTCGTTCTGAAAATGTTCAAAATTTTGCTACCAGCAACTTCATCAATTGGCATTTTATCCCACCATATTCCCCCCATTTCGGTGGACTGTGGGAAGCTGCTGTTAAATTGACGAAAAGTCATCTAGTTAAAGCTTGTAAGGCTACCATTCTAAATTTTGAAGAGCTTACTACTCTTTTATGTCAGATAGAGCCTGCTTAAATTACAGACCATTAACGCCACTTTCTTCAGATCCATCTGATGTTAGAGCCCTCACTCCCGGACATTTCCTGATAGGAGTTCCACTCCTTGAGATTCCTGAAAGTGGAAATTCACCAAATCTCACTTTATCTTCTCGTTGGACTCTAATCCAGCGAATGAAGCAAGACTTCTGGAAGCGATGGTCTAGAGACTATCTACATCACCTGCAGAATCGACCTAAATGGTTCACTCCACGAACTGATCTTCAAATTGGGGACTTGGTTGTTATTCATGATCCACAATCTATTCCTCTCCAGTGGAAGCTGGGTAGAATTATTCGTACCTATCCAGGACCTGATAATAGAGTTCGCGTAGTCAGCATTTGGACTCAGAGTGGTGAAATTCAACGCCCTATTGCTAAAGTGACACTCCTTCTCCCGGTGGGGGAGAATGTTCAGAATTCTAATAACTCTGAATTTTGACAATAGATGGCAGCACTATGCAATTCTGAAAGAACTTTAGTAAAAAAACTTTGATTTAAATTCATTCTTTTTATTGATATTTTAATGTGTTTTAAACGCAAAATTAATTCTTTTTTCTTTTATTATTATTTATTTTATTCATGTTTTCAATTAATTGTTAGTTATACTTTAAATAATTTCTTTTTCAATTTGCTGTGAACCGTTTTTACTTTTCTGCGGTTCTATTCTAGTTTTGTTCTTTTTGTTGTGTTCTAGCGGTATGCTGGAAAAATTCTATTCTAACGTATGAGCTGAAATAAAGTCAATAATTCATGTTTGTATTCAACTCGGTATTTATTCAAGCTTTTCTTCATTGTTTCTTAAATATGATGTTATTAATTCAATTGAAAGGAAGGTGAGTCCTTCAAATTCATTTTAAACTGATTTATGATTTAATATAATTTAAACCAGCGATTTTTAAAACCATACAGTCCACAATTCTATTCAAAATCCCTCCAACACTCAATTAAACTTAAGTAAATAAACAAACATTAATTGAATGTTAAAAAGCAAGGTTTTATTGAAAAATGCTAGGCATAGAATGGATAATTAGTTTATCGGGCTACACAAAATAATTCCAATAATTTAAGCAATCATTTGAGTGAAATTTGATAGAAATGTTTATGAGTTAGAAGAAATCAAGACAAGGCTATGAGTTATAAGGAAATATACACATATACACTTATATACAGATCGATATAAACACACGGATACAACGGAGGGTTGAGGGGGGGGGCTTCATAAACGCATCTGTTTATGTAGTAAGTTAATCATATATATAATTATTTTAAATTCTTTATAATAGTAATAATCTGGTGTGTCACTCACACGACTTTCTCTTACCCTGAAATTTAATACTATAAATACAGGTTGGAGATTAAGAGGTAAGATAACGAGTACTGTTATGTAAACCTATGTTAAACAATTCATATTAGGCTTCTGAAGAGTTTTATATGATAATTAGTTCTGTGTGAGGGGGCTACCGCCCCCCTCGACCCTCCGTTTCATTAATGCACCTACATTTATATAGAACTTAATTCGGTTATTAAAAAATATTTCTCTTTTTAAAAAATAATTTATTAAAATTATTATTTAAAAAAATTATCTTTTATGATAAGGCAGACGATTTCCATATTAGAGAAGTAGTTTAACACCAAATATCCAAAAAAAGTCCATTTTATTCTCAATATTAAAAAAAAAAAAAAGTACGATTTTTTTTTTTCTAAGTTTTTTTTTCGTTAAAAGTAAAAAAAATCGATAACTTTGTTTTAAATTATCGCAGATCGATGGTTCAACCATTCGTTTTAAAGGTACGCTTCTAATAAGACAGAATGTTAGTAAAAACTTGAGAAATTTCTAAATAAACACCAAAATTGCACAGAAAAAAAATTATAACGTAATCTAACAAACAAAATAAAAAATTAGCGAAATGAAAGGTGATTTCTGAGTTGAATTGCGAATGTGATAAGCAAATTTCTTACAGACATGTCATACAACATCAATTCCGTTTTGACAGCTTGACCACCCACAATACAAAAAACTTCATTTCCCATTCGCTAAAAATCAAGGAAAATATCTTTTCACTTAAAAAAAGATGCTGTTAAGTTAAAAAAAAAAAAAAAAAAATCTGATGTGAAAGAACTACAGGACTTCCAATACCCACTATTACATGCATTATATATGTATTTTTTTGGAGATAGTATGTTCAGAATATACAATTCTGAAAATGAATACACCTATTTAATTAATTATAACTCATTAATATTTCAACCTAATTTGACATCATTTGGATGACTACAGTATGTAATCGGAATTCTTTTGTGTGGTCTCGTAAATAAATTATTTAGTCTATACATATCCTTTTTCTAGAGTAAAAATGCTTTTAAGCATCTTTATAATGTACGTTAACTAGTGGATCTGCAGATCAGGAGCCTCAACCTCCTATTTGCATCACACATTATTCAACAGGACATTCTTATTTATTCCTTATTATATAATGCATATATTGATTCGGTTGACTTGCTACATAAACAGATGCTTTCCTGAGGGGAGCTGCCACCCCCCTCAATCCCCCCGCTGTATCTCTCTTTCTATAACTATCTGTATATCATATATTTGTGTTCTTAATAAATGACAGTCTTGCATTATTTCCAAGAAATTCATAAATATTTGTACCAAATTTCCTGCAAAAAGATTACATAGCATATCGGAATTATTTTGAGTAACTCTGTAAACTAATTATCAATTCTATTCCCACACCTTTTCCCCGAAAAAAAAAAAGCTTTTGCAATTCCAGTAAAATTCCATTATATTTAATGGGCGTATAACCATGTGAAAATACACTTTTAAAAAATACCGACTATAGAACGTAATAGTACGAAATTCGTTTTTGTATCTCGGAAAAGTAGCCACAATTATTATATACGGCAATAATAAGAATACACTTATTTATAACTTATTATTTTTTCAGACTAATTTGATATCATTTGGATGATTACAGTACGTCATTGGAATTATTTTGTGTGGTCCCATAAATAAATTATTTAGTCTATACATATCTTTTTTAAGAGTAAACACGCTTTTATGCATCTTTACAATGTATGTTAATGCCATTCTTTACAATGGAGCATAAACATATTAACATCCGCTTAAATAGAAAATTGTCCATAGGCTCTAATGTCACGAAATTCTTTTCTGTGTCCCTGTAAACGAACCAAAACATTGTATCAACAGTAAAAACTATTCAGCTTAATCTGTGTTTTTCATTAATAATTGTTCCAAATTTAACATCGTTTGTATGACTACGTGACATTGTCAGAACACTTTTGTAAGGTCCTGTACATTAATTAGAAAGACTAGGAGCACATATTTTTTTCAAACAGCATAAATTTAAGCATCTTACTCACGTACGCTAATATCATTTTGTTGATTGCAAAGTAATGACGTTAAAATGCGTTTAAACGAAATTCACCCTACACGCCGTAATGTTAAGAATTTTGACGTGTCCCTGTACACAGTTTATAAACAATGTAACCATAAAAAATATTCAGCTATTTCTATTCAAATCTTGAACGTGTGTGCCAATTTGCAAGCCAATCGAAGAATTTTTGCGGCCGCTATTGCGGTACATACAAATTCTTCCCGTAGACCGTAATGATAAGAAACACTTTGACGAATCCCTGTACACGAACGACAAATTGAATACACACCTAACACTGTACAGCTATTTCTGTTGAGCTCATGAACATGTGTACCAAATTGCCAGTGAATAGTGTGATTTTTGCGGCTGCTATCGCGGTACATACAAAGTTTTCCCATAGGCCGTAATGACAAGAAAAACTTTGGCGTGTCCCTGTACACGAACTACAAAGGGAATGCACACCCAAAACTACGCAGCCGATTTCGTGGGGATCATGAACATGTGTATCAAATTTCAAGTCAATAGTGTGATTTTTGCGGCCGCTATCACGCGACAGACACACAGACACACAAACAGACGGAACCACAAATATTTTTGAGTCTCAACAAAGAGCCTCCACTGACGTTTCGGCAATTACACTCTTTGTATACCTATCAGTATACCATAATAAACGACGGTCTTGCATTATTTTCCTGAAATTCATAAATACAAAATTTCATAAATACCGAATTTCTTGCCCCCCCCCCCCAAAAAAAAATAAAAAAAATAAATAAATAAATAAAAATCACATAGCATATCGGAAATATTTTGCGTAACCCTGTAAACTAATTACCAATTATATGCCCACAAATTTCAACAGAAAAACATGCTTTTAAAATTTTAATAAAATTTCATGATATTTAATTTGGTGTAACCATGTTAAAATACACTTTTAAGAAATACTGACTATAGACCGTAATAGTACGACATTCTTTTATGTATCCCGAAAAAGTAGCCACAGTTATTATAAACGCCAATAATAACAACACACCCAATTAATTTTTCAAACTAATTTGACATCATTTGGATGATTACAGTACTTCCTCGGAATTAATTTATGTGGTCCCATAAATCATTTAATCTATACATACATGATTTTAACATTTTAAGCACATTTATAATTATGTTAATTCTGTTAATTTCAATACAGCATAAACGCATTAAAGTGTGCGCTTAACTAAAAATTTGTCCATAGGCTCTAATGTTACGGAATTCTTTTATGTGTCTCTGTAAACGAACCATAAACATTGTATACACCAGTAAAAACTATTCAGCTTATTTTGCGCTTAAAATTAATAATTGTTCCAAATTTAACATCGTTTGTATGACTACGTGGCATTGTCAGAACACTTTTGTAAGGTCCTGTACATTAATTAGAAAGATTAAGAGCGCATACTTTCTTCAAACAACATAAGTTTAAGCATCTTACTCACGTACGCTAGTTTCATTTTCTTGATTGCAAAGTAATGATGTTAAAATACGTTTAAAGGAAATTCATCCCATACGCCGTAATTTTAAGTATTTTGGCGTTTCCCAGTACACAATCCATAAAAAGTGTAGACATAAAAAATTATATAGCTATGTCTATACCGAGCCTGAATGTGTGTGTCAATTTGCAAGCCAATCGGAGAATTTTTGCGGCCGCTATTGCGGTAAATGCAAATTCTGCCCATAGGCCGTAAGGATAAGATAAAATTTTGTGTGTCCCTGTACACGAACTACAAATGGAATACACACCCAAAACTATACAGCAAAAATTCTTTGTGGTTCATAAATATGTGTACGAAATTGAAAGCCAATAGCGTGATTTTTGCGGCCGCTATCGCACGACAGACAGACGGACAGACGGAACCCAAAATCTTTTTGAGTCTCAACAGAAGGCCTCCACTGACGTTTCGGCAAAAATTGGAAGTCAATAGCTCGATTTTTGCGGCGGCAATCGCGGTACATACAGATTCTTCCCATAGGCCATAATGATAAGAAAAATTTTGGCGTGTCCCTGTACACGAACTACTAATGTAATACACACCTAAAACTATAGAGCTAATTAAATTGGACTCAAGAATATGTGTACCAAATTGCAAGTTAATGGCGTGCATTTTGCGGACGCTATCGCGCGACATACAAATTTTTCCCTTAAGCCGTAATGAACCCTGTCGTACCAGAGCTGTCTTGTGATGTCACCCTGTTCCTTAGCTGAAGAGTGGTCATCTCCCGATCGATGTTAGAAGTCTGAACGAGCCATAGGACACAGCTCATTCTCTGTTGCGTCTAGATTACTGTCTGGCAGTAGGCGGCTATCATGCAGTGATCCGGCGATTTATTCGCTCCGGCGGACAGCATCCAACCCGTTAAGCTTGGCACGTCCAGGCAGGCAGGGGCTGTCCAAAGGTTTCAATGAAAGATTTTGGCGAATGGAATGCACACCCAAGACTATACAGCTAATTTCGTGGGGATCATGAACATGTGTACCAAATTGCAAGTTAATAGCGGGATTTGTGCGGCCGCTATCCCGCGAGAAACACACAGACAAACACAAAGACGGAACCCAAAACCGTTTTGAGTCTCAACAGAGGGCCTCCACTCACGTTTCGGCAATTATGTTAATTCCATTATGTATGCAGCATAAAAGCAATAAAGTGCGCTTAAATAAAAATTTGTTCAACAGATCTAATGTCCCAGAATTCTTTTGTGATCTCTGTAAACGAACTATAAACATTGAATACACCAGTGAAAACTATTCAGCTTATTCTACGTTTTTCATGAATAATTGTTCAAGATTTGGATGATTGCGTAACATTGTCAGAATACTTTTGTAAGGCCTTGTATATTAATTAGAAGCAAAGGAGCACATATTTTCTGCAGAAAACATAAGTTTCAGCATCTCAGTAATGTACGCTAATTTCGTTGTGTTCGTTGCAAAGTTATGATGTTAAAACGCGCTTAAACGAAATTCACCCCATATGCCGTAATGATAAGAATTTTGGCGCGTCCCTGTACACAATCCATAAAAAATATGCACACCCAAAACAATGCAGGTAATTCCGTGTTGTTCATAAAAATGTGAAACAAATTGTAAGTCGATAGCGTGATATTCTCGGTCGCTATAGCGGTACATTCAAGTTCTGCCCATAGTCCGTAATGATAAGGAAAACTCTGGCGTGTCTCTGTACACGAACTATAAATGGAATACACACCCAAAATTATACAGCCAATTACTTGGGGGTCATGAACATGTGTACCAAATTGCAAGTCCATAGCGTGATTTTTGCGGCCACAATCGCGGTACATACAAATTCTTCCCATAGGCCGTAATGATAAGAAAAACTTTGGTGTGTCCCTGTACACGAACTACAAATGGAATACAAATCTAAAACTATATAGTTATTTCTGTAGGGCTCATGATCATGTGAACTAAATTTCAAGCCAATAGCGTGATTTTTGCGACCACTATGGTTGTGCATACAAATTCTTCCCATAGGCTGTAATGATAACAAAAACTTTGGCGTGTCCCTGTACACGAACTACAAATGGAATACACACCCGAAACTACACAGCTAATTCCGTGGGGCTCGTGAACATGTGTATCAAATTGCAAGTCAATAGCATGATTTTTGCGACTGCTATCGCGCGACAAACGGAGAAACACAGACACTACAGATGGAATTCAAATTCTTTTTGAGTCGCAACAGGGAGGCCTCCACTCACGTTTTGGCATTAAAATTTACTAGTGGATCAGCAGATCAGGAACCTCAACGTCCTATTTGCGTCACGCATTATTCAACAGATAATTTTTATTTATTCCCTATTATATAATATATATATTGATTCGATTGACTTGCTATATAAACATATACGTTTCTGAGAGGGCTGCCGCCCCTCGCAACCCCACCGCTGTATCTCTCTTTCTATAACTGTCTGTATGTATATGTATATATCTATATTCCTAATAACTGGCAGTCTTGAATTAATTCCTTGTAATTCATAAATACTTGTACTAAATTTCATTCAAAAAGATTACATAGCATATCGGAATTATTTTGTGTAACCCTGTAATCTATGTCCACAATTTTCAATAGAAAAACATGCTTTTAAAATTGTAGCAAAATTTCATTATTTTTAATGGGGGTGTAACCATGTTAAAATGCGCTTTTAAGAAATACCGACTATAGACCGTAATAGTACGAAATTCTTTTATGTATTCTCAAAAAGGAGCCACAGTTATTATATATGCCAATAATAAAAATACACCTAATTAATTTTTAAAACTAATTTGATATCATTTGGATGATTATAGTATGTAAACAGAATTCTATTGTGTGGTCCCGTAAATATATTTTTTAGTATATACATACCCCCTTTTTTTAGAGTAAACATGCTTTTAAGCATCTTTATATTGTATGTTAATTCCATTATGTTCAATGCAGCATAAACGCACTAAAGTGCGCTTTTATAAATACTTGTCCGTAGGCTCTAATGTGACTAAATTCTTTGTGTGTCTCTGTAAACGAACCATAAACATTCTATACGCCAATAAAAACTATTCAGCTCATTCTTCGTTTTTCATGAATAATTGTTCGTAATTTGACATAATGTGGATGATTACCTGACATTGTCAGAACACTTTTGTAAGGTCCCGTACATTAATTAGAGAGCCTAGGAGCATATATTTTCCGCAGAAAATATAAGTTTGAGCATCTCATTAATGTACGCAAATTTCATTTCGTTGATTGCAAGGTAATAAAATGCGTTTAAGCGAAATTCACTCTATATGCCATGATGATAAGAATTTTTGCGTGTCCCTGTACACAATCCATAAATAATAATAGGCAGAAAAATTTGTACAGATATTACTATACAGAGCCTGAACGTGTGCGCCAATTTGCAATTCAATCGGTGGACTTTTGCGGCCGCAGTTGCGGTACATGCAAATTCTGTCCATAGGCCGTAATGATAACAAAAACTTTGGTGTGTCCCTGTACACGAACTACAAATGGAATACACACCCAAAAGTATACAGCTAATTCCGTGTGGCTCATAAACATGCGTACCAAGTCAATAGCGTGATTTTTGCGGTCGCTATCGCTCAACAAACGGATAGACACTCATCCGGAACCCAAAATCTTTTTGAGTATCAAGTGGAAGGCCGCCAGGAACGTTTCGGAAATTATTTTAAATACTATATAAGTAAAAATGATTTGCTGAGTAATGAATGATACAAGTAAGACGTTAAGGCTCCTGATCTGCAGATCCACTAGTTTTAGTAATTGCCGATACGTCAGTAGTGGCCTCCATGTGGAAACTCAAAAAGTTTTTGAGTTCTGTCTGTATGTCTCGCGATAGCGGCATCAAAAATCACTCTAATTTGGTACACATATTCATTAACCACACAGAAATACCTGTATGGTTTTGGGTGTGTATTCTATTTACAGTTCGTGTACATGGTACACTAAAGATTTTATTACCATTACGGCCTATGGGCAGAATCTGTATATCTCGCAGTAGCAGCAGCAAAAATCACTCTATTGGTCTACATTTGGTACACATATAGGGTGTCGAAAGTCAACATTCTTTCTCTGATTCTTCCACCAATATTGTTCTTTTCGAATGTTTAGTAGTAAGTTTGTACAATTAAGTAACTAAAAAATTATTACAAAAATATACTGGTGGAAGAATCAGGGAAAAAATTTCGACTGTCAACAACCTGATATATTCATTACACAGAAATAGCTGTATAGTTTTGAGTGTATATTCTATTCGCAGTTCGTGTACAGGGGCACACCAAAGTTTTTCTTATCATTACGGCCTGTGGACAGAATTTGTATGTCTCATGATAGCGGCAACAAAAATCACTCTATTGACTTGTAATTTGGTATACAAGTTCATTAATGACACAGAAATAGCTGTATAGTTTTGGGTGTGTATTCTATTTGCAATTCGTGTACAGGGGCACACCAGAGTTTTTCTTATCATTACGGACTATGGACAGAATTTGTGTGTCTCGTGATAGCGGCCACAAAAATCACTCTATTGACTTGCAATTTGGTACACATGTTCATTAATGACACAGAAATAGATGTATAGTTTTGGGTGTGTATTCTGTTTGTAGTTCGTGTGCAAGGACACACCAAAGTCTTTCTTATCACTACGGATTATGGACAGAATTTGTGTGTGCCTCAATAGCAAGTGCAAAAACCCTTGGATTGACTTAAAAATTGGTACACGTGTTCAAGCGCTTATCTAGAATAGCTGTATAGATTTGGCGCCTATCTTGTTTATGGATCGTGTACAGGGACACACCAGAGGTTTTCTTATCTTTACGACCTCTGAGAAGGGTTTCATTTAAACTCATTTTAACATAGTTACACTGCATTCAACAAGCTGTAATTAACATGCATTATTGAGATGCTTAGAAGAATGTTTCCTGTTAGAAAATGTTGCTTAGACTTAAAATTAATGTGCAAGATCTCACAAAAGTGTTTGGACAATGTCACGTAATCATCCAAATATGTTAAATTTCGGATAATCATTCATGAGCTTACATAGAATAAGTTGTATAATTTTGTTTGGTTTGCACAATGTTTATGGATCATTCCAAGGACGCAGAAAAGAATTTCATGATATTAGAGCCTAGGGTCAGATTTTTCTCCAAGCTCATTTAAACGCGTTTATGCTTCGTTCAACAAAATAGAATTAACATACATTATTAAGATGCTTGAAAGCATGTTTTCTCTAGAAAAAAGGTTATGTATAGACAAGATAATTTATTTAGAGGATTACACAAAAGAATTCCGATGACATTCTGCAATCATCCAGTGATGTAAAATTTTAGTTCAGTATTAATGGGTTCCAATGAATTAGTTTACACTTTTTATTAGTGTGTATAACTAGTGTGGATCGTGTACAGGGACACTCAAAAGAACTTCCTACCATTACGGTTTATATTATAGACGGTATTCTTATAAGTGCATTTTAACATGATGACACTCCATGAAACGTAATTAAATAAACCAGCATTATATAGAATATTAAAAAGCAAGGTATCTTTGAAAAATGATTGGCATAGAAGAGGTAATTAGTTTACAGGATTACATATAATAATTCTGATAATTTAAACAATCATTTTGCATGAAATTCGGCACAAGTGATTATGAGTTAAAGGGAATTAACACAAGGCTATGAGTTACAAGAAAATATACATGTACACATATATATAGGTAGATATAAACAGATGGATACGACGGGAGTTTGAGGGGGCAGTAGCTACCCTCATAATAATACTTATTTATGTAGTTAGTTTATATATATAATTATTTTACATACTATATAATAAGTAAAAAGGATTTGCTGAGTTATGAATGATATAAATAGGACGTTGAAGCTCCTAATCTGCAGATCTACTAGTTTTATTTTAAAATTTTAGAACTTATTTATGCTTTTAAAGGGCTGATAGGCTTAAAATAGCTGTCACAGAAGTAACATATTTGGTGAAAAACACCCTAAAGTGCCGAAATTCAAAAGTCGCAAAGGGGATCCTGTACTAAAGTTATACTCTTGTTTCTGTAATTATTTAGATAGTTTTACCCCCTGCTACTTCGTTTAAAAAGATTCAGAAGCAAAAACTCATAATGTAACATAAATTTTGCAGTTATATTTTATAAGAATCGTACATCGAAAACTTACAGAGACAAACAAAATATAAATATATGTGATCGTATTGTAAAGCTAAGCGATGAACTTATGCGATTTTTTTACTTAAAGATACTTAACTTACTCTGTCTGGAATAATAATTCATAGCTTGAGATTTTGATACTGAATTTTTATTAGAAATATTGCAGCAATTATCTATAAGAACAACAAGAGTATGAAATCATGTTATATCAGATATCTCATCATATGTTTGATCATATAGAATATGTAAAGAACTTTATCACGATAGTTCTTTTTATCATAATCCATATTATTAAAAGCCAAATTAATTCGAGCAATCTTTGAAAATCAGAAAAAAACATCACTACAGTACGTGCTTTGACTACAGTAATTTATTTAAATCTTTCAGTAGAGGTTTTTATGCGTTGCATTGCACTTCTAGATTATTGTACAGGTGAAATTCGTATACTTAATACCGATACTTATATAAGTATTTATCTATGTATCTTAACTGGATACTTCTTAACTAAAAAGAAAACAAGATATCATAGCATTAAAAGTTTCTCCAGATTTATAGATAAATAATTCTATGCCATTTTTTGTGTACATAACACTATTAAAAAATAGCTGTTGGGGACTTTGTAGATGAATCTTTTCCTACAACTTATTTCGAAATATATATAAGCAATGAACTCATCCTGAATAACAAAAGTAGCAAATTCTATCCAAAAATCTGAAAATTACAAATCAACAGCCGCAGGAAGAGTACGTTTTTCATGCACTGCTTTAGATTTTAACCTGTCAATAGAGTATATGCTTTATAAATTATACACTTTTTTCCTAGTTACTGAGTTATTTTGCTTTGGATCTGGGAAAGCTCTTTTAGTTTAATTAAAAGAAATATTACTGGATTACCAGTTTTAACTCGAAATAACAGATTCTAGAAATGTACTGAAACTCTGCCCACAGTTGTCATGATGAAATAAATTTGTTTAGTTTTTATCGAGAGTTTTTAATGCCACAATATTTCTCATATTTAATAAAATCTATAAGAGTAACTCTCGTGATTAAAAAAAATAATAATGATAACAGGAAATGACTTTTATTTTCATAGTTTAATGGAATTAACATACATCATCCATGTTAGGCCTAATAATGCTCGAGAGATGTTAAATTGGTTTTTAAAATGGAAGCATTTTAAACTTTATTTACAAATATTTAGTACAAAATTTTATTTTAGAAAAGCCTGTACTGATTTTAATTAATTGGAATTTAATTAATTGATATATTGGAATGTTTTTTCTATCTATTTGAACTAGTTTTAGTAATGTTCTACGATGAGGGTTAAAACAGTTGCAAATGAATTCAAGTCAATAACTTTGTGAAAAAATTACGTAAAACTACAAAAAAAGAGTCATATAAATGTAAATTTTAATAATAATTCTTTTACAATGTGTTATGATCAAGTTAATTATGCAAATTTTTCCATTTATAAGAGAAAAAGAAGACTTTCCTGTCTGGGATATTATGTGTGTTCACTTTGGAAGAATATGTTCATGCCAAAGTTAAGTTAAAAGATTATCTACTTCTGTTAATAGTCTTTAGATATTATAGAAAATAAAATGAGTTGTCGAATAAACATTTTTGAGATTGCTGTACATTTTAAACGAGATATATTTAAATTAGTTATGTATAAAAAACTGTTGAGTTCAAGGTAATTTACATTCAATGTTTTATCGTGCGAAAAAATTGTCAAGCATTTAAAAATTTTAAAAATAAACAGCATGATATACATATGAAGTATCACGCATGAAAAATTGCTTTAAAATTTTAAATCAGATTATCAGGTCAGTTTTACATCAATACTTTCAGAGAGTTATTCCAACGAAATCGCATTAGTCTCCTTTAAACGCCTGTATGGAATTAAGGCAAAATATGCTTGAAATAATATTAAATATATCATTTCTGCACATTTAATATCAGATTAAAATATTATAAAGCTATTTTAAATGTGTATAGTACATTTTTTTAGCTCTGAAAATGCATACAAAATAGATGTAATATCTAAAAATTGTCTTAAAATTTTGAACGAAAAGGCTTCTAGAATTTTTTTTTTTTAATAAAATGTAAGCAGAGCTCATTTCCTATGAGAATAAATAAATAAATAAAGTTTTACGATTATTTTTTTCTGATTAAGTTTATTTGGCACATTTTAAAACTGTATTTGGCGCATTTTTTTGGCGAAAATGCAAGATAAGTAAATTATTTTGGCAACCACTTTGAAAAATAGCTCAACAACCATGGAGAAATATGAGTTAAAGTTGTAGTATATTAATGCACGATCGATGACGTAAAATGATGATAGCCAATCAGGGCATAGTGATTTCTGACGTAAAACAACAACAACCAATCAGAAGAGCCTAAACTGGGCTCGTGATTGTATTTTTTGATGACTCGTCACTTCAAGATTTGACACCACACTTGTAGGTTGGAAAAAAGCTGACAAGTTTCTTTATATTGTGCTTTTTTTTTGCCAAGGATAATTATAGTGTGTACTTGCGCCAAGGATATTTAAGTTGTATAACTTCGACTTTAGTGTTCGCCAAGTAGTAAGTGTGTTTCGATAAGCATATTCTTTCATTTCGATAAGAATTTTTTTTTTCCTTTTGAACTGCAATATTAATATATATATATTATAATATATATGTATATATCTTTTTTTTTTTTTTTTTTTTTTTTTAAGTAAATTTGCTTTTACATTCAAACATAAAATTTTTTACAGTTATAAATGGGAGATAAGCAAAAGTAAAATTTTTATAAATTGAAAACTAATATGTAATATTCTGTAAATGATATGTAAAATGTATTATGTTGAAAACTGCAAAAATATTTTTGGGGTTTAACCAAATGTATATGTACCTACATATATATATTTGTGACTATTTACTACATCGACTTTAGACTGACTAAGAACAGGATTCGACAAAGATTTGTTTAACAAAACAGTATTAAGTGTACTTTTTTTTATATAGGAATTTTTGCTAGTGTTCGGACACTTTTGTTACCGACTGTATATTTTATATTATCGTCTGCCAAACTATGCCGATGTTTATTTTTAAGAATATAATATATATATATTTACTGCAGCGATATAGTGAGTGAACACTTTTTTAAAAAGAGCTTTTAGGGTACTTTACAGTTTGACAATTTGGCGTTTTTTTTTTTTTTTTTTTAATTGGCTTCTGTGATATTCGGTCAAATTGTTTTGAAGATATTTAGCTAATTTAGAGGCAACACCAAAAAAGTATTTATAATAAATTATAATAAAAATAATTAAAAAAATAGTAATTATATAAATTCAAACCAAATAATTTCACGGAAATTTTATTTAGGTACTTTTTGGGAAGAACTGTAGTATTTCCCCAGAACTGGATTTGGCGATTTATTTTTGGCGATTATGGCTAAATCTTAAATCTAAAAATCATAAATGATAAAATCATAAGCTAAATCACAAATCTAAAATAAACAGCATGTAGGCTGCCATATTGTATTGCAAAGAATCCAGAACGACGTCGTTATCGTTCAAAACGGCGCCAAAGAAAAGTCGCTAAATCCAGTTGTGGGGAGATACTATAGTTATACCACTTTTTGTTTTAGAACACTAGGTACAACTATAGTATTTCTCCACAGCTGAATTTGGCGATTTTTCTTTGGCGCCAATTTGAACTATAACGATGTCGTTCTGAACTGTTCGCGATATAATATGGCAGCCTGCATGCTATTTATTTTGGATTTATGATTTTATGATTTATAATTTAGCTTATGATTTTATCATTTATGCGATATGATTTATGATTTTTAGATTTATGATTTGGCCATAATCGCCAAAAATAAATCGCCAAATTCAGCTGTGGGGAAATACTATAGTTGTTCCGAACACTACGCTATTTGCTGCATTTGGTATATAAATGATGAGGCCAACGTCTGTCTCATGACAAAACCATTGCATTTTTTCTTTAGTTTAACGAACATCAAAAATTTACATTATATTACCGCCAGAATTGTTCAAGTGATATGTTATTGCTGTTTTACTGAACATTTTCAAATGTTATTTATTTTTTGAAGGTTCTCATCGGTGCAGCTTTAGAATAAAACACTTGGCGACTTTTAAATTTTTGTCGCTTATTTTGCAATGAATATTTTGGTACAATTTCTTGTTAAAGAAATTACTTATCTTAATTATAATATTCACTACTGCATTTTTTAAGTTACCTTATGGCAATATTCTGGTAGCAGTATGTTTATATTTCTAATGTACATCTAAGTTTAAAATGTCGCTTGTAAAAATTAAATTGTAATTTTTAAAATATGTTTCTAAAATGATATAGTCAAACCCCTTAAAAATAGGTCTCTCTTTCTCTCTGTACATATATATGTATAGATGCAGTATTTTATAATTTATTTATACTTTTGCCATGCAGTTAAAGTTAAAATAGCTATCACGGGCATAGAAATAAAGTACTTAGCGAAAAAATTCGAGCTACTTTTGAGAAAATTCACCAAAGGTTTTTATATAGCTGTCCCACTATTTTATAATCTTATTTAAAGCATAATTATTACAGAGTTAATTTTATGAAACCTTTGTTATTCTGAGCATTTCATTGTTTATGAAAGTCAAAAATTTGGGTACTTGTCGGTTATACGTAACATGAAGCCAAGTTCAGCAATACGCTGGAACAACGCGAAATCCTAGTTCACACCGGATACTGATGTAGGTGTCGCTTATTACTATATATCAGTTTGTTTGAATATGGTACCATTTTTTTTGCTGTTACACTGTTATCTAAAACTCGTACCTCATAAAGTTTAAATAGCGGAGCTCAGTCGGTAGTGGCAAATTTAAGGAAATTTTATGGACAATAGCTGAATCATGGTCGACGAATATTTTTATTGTACAGTAATATTTTTGTATGTTGATCCCATTCCATTCTAATAAAAGAACATTTTACTGAATTTCATTTGTTATTCACGGTTACAAATCGCGATATATTTTTAACACGCTTTTATTAACTTGACATGCTGTAACTATTAATGTATGTGACGGAATCTTGCAATTCAATTTTAAGCCACTTCTGGTCGTCTGAACTACCTGAAATTTTGCATACGGCATCATCATAATAATGACAATACTATATACACGTGTTTCCAGGTGCCTTTCCCATCAGGGGCAGGTTCCAGGGACAAGCAAAAAGTCTGTATATATAAAACGCTATCATATTCAGCACAGAATTTTGCCGTATTTGTATAACGTCGAGTGCCAAAAAACTATTTTTTTTTTTTTTTTAAGATTTAAAAGTCTGTAAATAATCTGGTGTGTCACTAACACGACTTTCCCTTACCAACATTTCAACACAATTAAGTTAGATTCCTGTAGTTGTAAATTTTTAAGTCATGTTAATAACAGATATGCATACAGATCAATTCCTAAAAATGGGACTTTCGTATTCAGGACACCTCAAAACGTGATATTATATGTAAAAAAAAAAAAAAAGTTTGAAACAGGATTTTGAAAATCATTTTATTTACATTTAGTGCATGGGTATGAAAAATTAATTTTTCTTCCTGAGCAGTATTCGTCGATGTGCTATTTAAAATTCACATTTCAATAAAATCATGTTCTTTATTTCTTTTAAAGTATATAATTTTATTATAAGTAAAGTTTAGTTCAAAGTACTTGAATGATTAAATGACTATTATAATCGAAATTTCCCACATCCTTAAATGAATTAAACACAAAATTTTATAGTGTGGGATAATATCATCTATGTTCGTTTTGGCGACAATTCAGAAAAGCAATCGCTAACACATGGTCCCTGTAACCGAAGAATACCAAAATGCGCCTGCGTTCTAAAGTAATCTAAAGTAATGAAAAATATCTCAAAATAGGGCTGATTTTATGTCTGTCGTCCTAGGCGAATATATATATTATATATATTACGTACAATATATATTACAAAAATATACATTTGGCATGTACAATTTCGGATTACGTTTTTGATCGCCAAATATAAGAATCATCAAGGATTGACAGATTTCAAATCTATACTCTAAAATCGGGAAAAAATTGTACACACACATAAACTAGATTATGGAAATAATTGTAATTTTTCAAATAAGCAGATGTAACTCACGCAGAAGAATAAAATATAGGAGTTAACCTTTTGAGGAGCAAGCTAATTCCGCTCACTGAATATCAAAAACCACCAGAATTTAATAACATTCGAACAAAACTAATAAAGGAATTTTTTTTCGCTAACTTTTATAAAAGTAAACATTTCAAGAAAATTTACTGAATGAATATTTGCAGTTGGGAACTAAAACTAGGTGATGCATAAATGTCATCACCGAACTTCAAGATGTTGAAAACAATAATATAAATAAAGTAGAGTGATAAATAGCAACCCTGACATAGTCCAAGATGAGTCATGTGAGATGAACCATCTATGCATTGGTTTCCTTGCATACAACTTATTTTCAATACATTTCTGAGGCAACTGGTTGAAGATTGTACATGGCGAAAGTCGTAACCACCATTTTTTTTTCTTTTTACTTACGTAATTTAATATATATATATATATATATATTTTTTTTTTTTTTTTTTTTCTAACTCATTTTAGTTTTTATTTTACTTCTTTTATTTCGTTTAGTCAAAATTTAACGGACAAAATATTTAAAAATAGTTGATGAATTATTGTTTTTAAATTTAGCTCTTTTAAAAGTTTAACTTTTATTTATAAACACTTTTAAACTTTGTTGGGAAATAATGGGGGAAAAAGTATTTTATTATCCATTATCATGTAAAATATCTGAAAAACTATTTAAAATTTTTTTTATTTCGTTCATAGGGCTGTCGTGTTACCTAATAATAACGATATTTTGGCGAATTGAAATTTTAAATGGTTAATAGCGATAAAGGGTCAAACGTAGCACTCTATTATTTCATATTACGTGATTCAGGTTGATTCACGGAAAGATAATCCTTTATCAGCACTTTATGTTAAAATAATAGTTAATGACTCTCAACTTATAAAAAATTACTAAGACATATTTATAGGTAATTAGATTCTAGATATAAAACTTTCTTAATAATTTAAATAGAAATTAAGGATTTTAGTAGATTAAGCTTAAATAAGTAACTTCGTTTAATATGTTTAATGTGTTTTCATTTTTTAAAGTCACTCAAGATGGAGTGGACAGTTTTGCTATGGCCATGCAGGTCTGAAATGAGTGTCTTTCTTGATGAATCTCGCCATCTTCGAGACTAGGGATTGCGACGATGTTCAATTAGATTATTTTAAGAGTAATTTTTAAGTGAGAGTGAAATAATTCGGGTATTGTTTTCCTTCAGCCGGACGCATGATAATTCGCAAAATATTTCTAAAATACAAAGGGTATATCGATGTTTTTATTATTAGTTCGATCTTGACTTCAACGACTCTTTTGTTCATAGCTTTTAAACAAAAGTAATTAGAAACCTATATAAAACATCAGAATTGTTCATGTTTTTTTTTTTTTTTTTTTTTTTTAAAGATTAAAACTGTCTAGATCCCTTAAATTTGCTACTTTGTATGCGTGTTTTGTTTCTTTCAATCGCCGTTCTTGGATTTATTTTTATTTTAGCAGCCAATGTCTATTTAAATTTCCAAATAGTATGTTTTAATCTTTCTCACTGAAATTACAACAGATTTGAGTTATCTTTCGCGCTTGAAATTAAACAACCAAAGCCTGTTTGATTTACTGAGATTTCAACAAGTTCTATTAGACACGTGTTTGGACTTGCCTACAACTGAAACAGTGGAGAAATATACTTTATTATTTCTTAATCTTACCCATAGAATAATAATAAAGGAAGAAGGAGCATAAGTGTTTCTACATAAGCTGTTGTGTTGCCACAACAAACAGCGATAAATGCGCTGAGGATGGGTGCCCTACTTCAAGGTTGAGAGGAAGAAAAGTAGCTTTCGCCGGCATTTCACTAGAAGGGGTTTGTGAGCATGAAGAGTATTGGCGTGCTCCTTCTTCCTTTATCATTATTCTATGATCTTACCTATCTGTATCTTTATCCCTATCTTTTTTTTTTTTTTTTTTTTTTTTTTTTTTCTTTTGAGTTCGAGGCTAAAATCATCAAATGTTTCCCACCCATCTGATATTTCATTCTGAATTTCCCTAAGAATTTCCCTACGAAACAAAACATTTCCCCATAGAGTACAAACATTTTCCTACAGAATACAAAAACATGAGAATAGGAGAGTTCCCACTACAATGGTCTCGTATGAAGGGTTTTATAAAGTCACATTAATAAATTTTATTATTTCTGAGTGTATGCAAACAGGAATTTTGGTTTCATTGCATAAAAAATTAAAATATAAATTAATTTTGCTTTATGTTTTTTATACATCCCATTAACGCAATTGTTTCTTTTGTTGAATGAAAGGTATAAAAATTAAATGCGTTCTTGTAAAATTGTTACTGAGGAGACATGCGTCCGGCTTGAAGGAAAGCTGCCATAATTGTAATTCTAATAACAGATATCGTGTATTATTTCTATTAATTCTCCAACTGTTAGTTAAGTAGTTTTTGCTTAGTGTTGAAAATAGGAAATTTCTATCAATATAATTTGTAGGTATTTTTCTGTTAGCAGGGAACCAAATGACTTGGTCGCCAAAATGTATGCCAAAATTATTAGTTGTGGTGTTGTATGGGAGTTAAGAAGGCCAATTGTCTGTGCAAGTGACCTAGACTTGGGTGACATACTCTCCAAGAAATTTTTCGCAACTATATATTTTTGCAACCCAGTCAGATTCGCCAAAATTTGCGTAACTCGCCATGCAAATTAAAATTACATAATCAACGATATTTTAGGGTTTATTTTGTCACACATCTTAGCTTTATGAGAACGTATCTCGGTGTTAAAGCTGACACTGAAATAGTAAGAACTGTATATATATACTTTTATAAAATACGTTAATGGGTATAAACTATTTTAACATTGTATTTACGTAATTTCCAGTCTGTCATTTCCGCCAAATCAAAACCGAGGACTTGGCCTCGTACTCTAGTGTATTTAATCGGTCTTAACTCACACAACCAACCAACAACCAAAATCGTGGCCAAATGCCATGGTAGGCAGCCGATAATGACATTTGAATGACATTTAATTATTCCAGTTTCATTATTTGATGAGGAACACAGTTAAATTTTAAGAAAATATATTATCTGAAATACTCATTTATGTTAGCTTGCAGACGATATATATATTAATCCAATATGTCATTAGATTAATTGAAATTGATATCTGAATAACTAAAATAAATTAGTTGGGCCATACAGTTCCAATAGAGGTCGTAGTTTCATTATACTACACTTGACGTGAAATTATTGCAATTTTATGGTCGAGCTTTTACTATCGATTATTTATATATATAACAGAGCCAGTGGGGAAGTTGTCTAAATAATTTGTAAATGATTTAAATTTAAATAAATTAATAAGACCTAAATCGCTTCTCCCCCCCCCCTTTCTATTCTTTTCTTTATTTTTTCCTGCGGCTGTATTTTTTGCTAGTTGAAGGAATTCACATCAATACAACATAAACATAATGTAACACTGATTTGTGTGGTTATTAACATTTTGTTGAACTTTTTGACGTGGTTACGCAAGCACTTAGTTTTCTTAGAACTGACACAGTGAAATTCCTGCCAAAATCATGCCTGGTGGTGGCGACATTACTATAATTTGGTTCCCTGCTTATGAAAAACTGCCAATTTGTATCAATCATCTGTATGTTCAAAGAACGTATCATTAAGAACTTAATTAAGATTTCTTCCGTTTTCCTCCCAGTTTGTTATATAGTCTGTTATTATCAATGGAAAATGCAATTAGTCTTAAGAATGTATTGAAGTTTTTCTCGTTTTTTCTTATACTAATAAATAAAAAATATATTTGAGTGTTGGAGTATTTTTCTACTCTCAGCAGTTATATTTTCATCAACACAAATTCTTTAAATAATAACAATAAAATTTAGAGGAACATTTTTTGTACGAATTCATCGGATTTAGAAATGAACGTATCTTTGATGATGTGCGTTATTCCTGAAATGGCATGTTTTAATTCTTGTGTTTTCCTACAGCATAAAGTGAAAAGTTGTATCAAGCAGAAACGGTCGTTTTGCCAAGCCAAGCTCAGAGAAAAGCAAAACAAACAAACTACCACTAACACAAAGCAGAACGCGCCAATAATAAAATCGACAGAAATAACCCAAGATCGTTAAATGCTTATTATACAGAAACCAACTTTCCCACGTTAAATCGGCAAATTTTTTTTCCGTAAAGTTTTAAATATTGGACGAACCAAATATCGCAGTAAAATGAAACAAAAAGTAAAATATTCGTATCAACGAGATCTTTTATTTGAGATAAAAACGAACTTTCTAAGTTAATAAGTAAAAAAAATGGGAGCATTTTCAATTTAGCGTAAAATTAGATGTTTTGACAACTTTTTGAAAAAATTTCTTCTTCAAGAAATTTTTTTTAAAACAAGCTAGAGAATTCATAAATGTGCAGAATTCTTTGACAACTGGTTTTTCAGATAAACAATTACTTAATCTAGGAACTTTTATAAAATTTAGCTTTTAAAAATCAAAATTTCCTATCTTAATTGCTGAAAAACTGTTAAATATCGTCAAAGAGACATAAATCGCCAAATATGAAATTGCTTCATCTCAGTTTACCCGAAAAATATTAATTTCAAATTGAGCTGCTTTTTCTTTTTATAAGTTATTTTTTTAACCAAAGAATCTTTGCTTTTATTATTTTGTACAATTTTAAATTTTATATCCCTGAAAACAGAAATGAATACATTTTTGAATAACATTTGTTTCAAATCTATAGCTTGAATTGCTGATTTTTTAATATTTTTCATACCTTAGAATAAGAAAGTCAGTACACGATATAGTATCCAATTTTAATATCCTTCAATTCAATCTGGCAATGATAATTATGATGCATAAAGATTTCTACTTCCTTCTATATAGTATACTAGCAGGCTTTGCCCGCTTCGCTTGTCATTTTATTGAAATGAATTTCGACTTTCGGTTTTTAATGGATTTACACGTTGTAAGAGATCCTGAAAACAATTTGACTATTTTTAGAAAATTTCTATTTGCGTGTGTGCGTTCTATGTGTGTGGCGAAAGTTTTGTTCCAACTAGATATCAGGAGCTACTGCTCAGAATTACATATAAATTTATATGCAATTGAACCTTGATGTATAATAGCGTTTATCAATATTTGGTGTCAATTGCTCAACATGGTGCTGCTATACAGTGACTGCGGCAATTTCAGAGAAGTCTATATCTGAGTAACTAATACATGGAATTGCATAAATTTACAAATAAATTTACATTGTTACAAATTATAGTGCTTATCAACTTTTGTACCAATATCTCAACATGTGGCGCTGCTATACAGCGATTTTCGCAATTTAAGGAAATGTTCTGTTGCATATAATGAAACAAAACTTAATATGTGAAGAGGCCATTATGAGACATTATGCTGATTGAATCTCGATGCCTATCGGCCGATAAGTGGAGCTCATATACTACAATTTTTTTTTAGAACTGAAAGGATGCCATCTGCATCGTGAAAATTTACTTCCGTTGGACATTTTGTGCAACAATACCTCTCTGAGTTGATAATATTCAGCATTCATAATGAAAAAAATAATAAATAATTTGTGCTGCGTTATTATGTATAGGAAAATGTAGAAGAAAGTTTTGTGATGGACACGACATACTACGAAAGCTGAGTTGAAATCCAGGACATATCTGATGTAAAGTATCAGGTTAATTCCAGTAAATATAAAAACTATTTAAAAAAAAAAATAAATGATATCTACAAAAAAGATACTTAAAATGACAGTACAAAAAAGCCAAGCTCAAAGAAAGAGAATTGATTAAAGTTGTGTCTAAAAAGGGTGTGATATCAAATTCCCAAGCTTACATTCAGATACTTATTTAATATTCCCTTTTAACTAAATTTTCACATGTGAATCAAGTGCCTTATGATATGTTGATAGAAATCCTTCTTTCCTGTACTAAATACATCATAGCGTGTTTCTGAAAAATATTATTATTAGTGCTAGAGGCCTATTTCAGTCGGTACAGTTGTCGAATTTTTATACGTCACTCTTAATAGTGCTAAGGGCCTATTTCAGTCGGTTTATTGAATGGGGATTTATTGAATGAAGTCCCCTCCCAAGGCACAACTTTGACATGAGTCCCCCCCAAGGTACCCCTATTTCAGTCAGTACAGCGTTGTCGAATTTTTATACGTCACTCTTAATAGTGCTAACGGCCTATTTCAGTCGGTTTATTGAATGGGGATTTATTGAATGAAGTCCACCCCAAGGCACAACTTTGACATGAGTCCCCCCCCCCAAGGTACCCCTATTTCAGTCGGTACAGCGTTGTCGAATTTTTATACGTCACTCTTAATAGTGCTAAGGGCCTATTTCAGTCGGTTTATTGAATGGGGATTTATTGAATAATGAAGTCCCCCCAAGGCACAACTTTGACATGAGTCCCCCCCCAGGCCCAAATTTGACATGAGTCCCCCCCAAGGTACTCCTATTTCAGTCGGTACAGCGTTGTCGAATTTTTATACGTCACTCTTAATAGTGCTAAGGGCCTATTTCAGTCGGTTTATTGAATGGGGATTTATTGAATGAAGTCCCCCCAAGGCACAACTTTGACATGAGTCCCCCCCCAAGCCCAAATTTGACATGAGTCCCCCACAAGGTACTCCTATTTCAGTCGGTACAGCGTTGTCGAATTTTTATACGTCACTCTTAATAGTGCTAAGGGCCTATTTCAGTCGGTTTATTGAATGGGGATTTATTGAATGAAGTCCCCCCCCAAGGCACAACTTTGACATGAGTCCCCCCCCCCCCAAGGTACCCCTATTTCAGTCGGTACAGCGTTGTCGAATTTTTATACGTCACTCTTAATAGTGCTAAGGGCCTATTTCAGTCGGTTTATTGAATGGGGATTTATTGAATAATGAAGTCCCCCCAAGGCACAACTTTGACATGAGTCCCCCCCCAGGCCCAAATTTGACATGAGTCCCCCCCAAGGTACTCCTATTTCAGTCGGTACAGCGTTGTCGAATTTTTATACGTCACTCTTAATAGTGCTAAGGGCCTATTTCAGTCGGTTTATTGAATGGGGATTTATTGAATGAAGTCCCCCCAAGGCACAACTTTGACATGAGTCCCCCCCCAGGCCCAAATTTGACATGAGTCCCCCACAAGGTACTCCTATTTCAGTCGGTACAGCGTTGTCGAATTTTTATACGTCACTCTTAATAGTGCTAAAGGCCTATTTCAGTCGGTTTATTGAATGGGGATTTATTGAATGAAGTCCCCCCAAGGCACAACTTTGACATGAGTCCCCCCCCAGGCCCAAATTTGACATGAGTCCCCCCCAAGGTACTCCTATTTCAGTCGGTACAGCGTTGTCGAATTTTTATACGTCACTCTTAATAGTGCTAAGGGCCTATTTCAGTCGGTTTATTGAATGGGGATTTATTGAATGAAGTCCCCCCAAGGCACAACTTTGACATGAGTCCCCCCCAAGGCACAACTTTGACATGAGTACCCCCCACAGCCCAACTTTGACATGAGTTCCCCTCAAGGCCCAACTTTGACATGAGTGCCCCCCCCCCCCAGGCCCAACTTTGACATGAGTACCCCCAAGGCCCAACTTTGACATGAGTACCCCCGAAGGTACAACTTTGACATGAGTCCCCCCCCAAGGCACACCTTTGACATGAGTCCCCCCCAAAGCACACCTCCCCCTTATTGGGAAAAAGAGAAAAAACGTTGTTTTACGGCTATAAGACAGTTTGGACTTCCAACGTTATTTGTTACAGTATCTGCAGCTGAAACACATTGGTTTGATTTAATGAAAACTTTATCATGGAATTTAGATCGTCGCGAATTAACTAAAGAAGAATTTGTCGATATTAACAAGTTTAGCTGTAGGCCTCTGGCACTAAATTAAAATCTGTCAATGTCAGATTTTCATGTTTTAAATAATGAAATAATGTCGTGTCTGTATAATTTAACATTATCTTTTTTTTTTATTATTATTATAATTTTTTTTTTATGTTTAATACTTTGATTGTTACTTCTATCACCATTCACACGTACAGAGTTTCACACTGTGTACAACATAAGTTGTTTGTAGATTTTATTATTTTTATTTATGTATGATGGGCTTGGCGGCCATCTTTCAAGTAATGAATAAACATTCACACAATTTGAAAGAAGTTTCTTAAAATATATCTCATATAAAATTAATTTTGCTATTCCATTCAGCAGAGACTGAAATATTTCGATAACATGATTTCTTATAATTATTTAGTATTAAGTGCACTTCCATCCTATAAATGCCGGGAATAAAGAATATAAAAATTTAAATTAACGTAAAAGCATGAAGGAGAGGGGAGGGAGCATAGAAGCTTCCACCCCCCGTTATATTTACCCAATTTGAATTTAGCTTCTTGGAATAAATATCTCGTAAAAATAATATGGTTATTCCATTCAACAAGGGTTGATTATTCAGATTAAAAAAGAAAAAAAAAATGCATTAAAAACATCGCAAAAGCCCCGTTAAGCACACAAGTTGAATCAATTTAAGTTTTAACAGTGTTAAGTTTGGCGCACCCCATCCTCCCATCCTATAATTATTTCCCATTGCGCAGCATTAGTGCGATATAAAACTCAATCAACCAACCAATCAACCAACTCATCCTGTAATTAATGAGATTTATAGAATTCAAACCATTGGATTTTTTGTAAAAAATTATTAAAAATTAAGGGAAATTATCTCCCGATTTTAATCCCAATGTTTAAGTATAGTTATATATATGTTACTGTCTACATATGTTAGATTGAGTTATTACTTTCTTCTATATTCAATAAAAGAAAATATTGGATTCGTAAACATTTTCGACTTCAGGTTTTCGACGGATTTACACGTTTTGGGAAATCTAGAGCACGATTTGACCATTTTTAGAAAATGTCCGTCTGTCCGTGTGTATGTGAAAAAAGTTTGTGGCAAGTGTATCTCCGGAACTACTGCTTAGAATTACATATAAATTTATATGCTCAACAGGTGGCTCAACTATACAACGATTTCTGAAATTTAAGGGGAGGCTATATCTCAGGTTCTATTGCGTATAATCAAACAAAAGTTATAAGGCATTATGCTGGTGCAGTTTGAATGCTTATCGGCCAACATGGGGCGCTGCTACGCAGCGATAGCTGCAACTTAAGGGAAGGCTATATATCAGGAACTACAGCCCGAAATACATATAATTTTACACGTAGATGTACCTTGATGTAAATTAGCGCCTATAAATTTATGATGTCAACCAATCAACAGGAGGGGCTGCTACACAGCGATATCCGTAATTTAAGGGAAGGTTATATCTCAGATTCTATTCGTATCATCAAACAAAACTTGATATTCGAGAAGGTCATTATGAGACATTATGCTGATACAATTTGGATGCTTACCGGCCAATAGGTGGCGCTGCTATACTGAAAATTTCCTTTAAAACGGGAGGCTATGTCTTAATTTCTGTGGCATATAACAATACGAAACTTGATATATGAGTTAACCGTTATAAAAATGCACTTTTTAAGATGTTATTTACAGAAAATAAATGTGTCTTTTTTTGGATATTTAGTGTTAGTTTTCTCTAAGATTAAAATCATTTGCATTCATTGTGTTAGATAATTTAAATAAATAATAGTTTTAAATATTATCTGCACTTAGTGAATTTGTATAGAAAAATAAATAAGAAGGTCTTGTGGTTGCCAGAACACATTAGTTTTTGCTGTAAAATGGATAAAATTTTAATTTTAAATTTCAAAACTCTGAAAAAAAAAGAAAAAAGAAATGGTTAACTTCCATTTTCGAATGAAAACATAAAGTTGCATTTCAAAGGGTTTCATTAACGATATTTACACAATAAATATCCAACAATATACTAACTAAAAGGAAAATGATAAATATTCTATCATAATTTGAAGTCAAATTTGTGTTCAAATGTATATAAAGTATCTGATATAAGATACTAATATATTGCAGTGGAACAGATTTAATATCTATCATCCTTGGCGAAAGGAAAAAGATCGCCAAATTATCTGGCGAACATATTTAATTCCTTTCAAAAATCATGGTTATTTTAGCAATGAATAATTTGAAACAATATTTCTCGCGATACATATCACGAAAATATATATTTGCTATGTATATTTTCGTATTACGTTTTGATCACCAAATACAAAACACGCCGAGGTTGACAGAGTTTTGAAATTTAAAGTTAAAATTTTAACAATTTGACAAGGCCGTCCATGGCCGAGTGGCTATGTGACCACACTGCTAATCGCCTTCGAGCGTAGGAGAGCGGGTTCGATTCCCGCGCTAGCCCTGGGTGTTTTTTCATTTTTTACCATGTTTTTATTAACTTCGATTCTTGTTTGTTTGTTTGTTTGTTTGTGTGTTTGTTTGTCAGGGACAAATCTTGCAATCGATTTTTAACTAACTTCCCGACTAGCTAGATATTTGAAATTTTCAGGACAGCTCACAACACGGTGGCAATACATTTTTCTAATAATTTTAGTCAACTATTTCAAGTCCCACTGCCTTCGGCAGCGCTTATATGATTCGACAGAAAATTTATTTAACTAACTTCCCGACTAGCTAGACATTTGAAACTTTCAGAATAGTTCAGAACACGGTGAAAATGCATTTTCTTAATACCTTTAGCCAACTGTTTCGAGTTCCTGCTGCCTTCGGCAGCGTTATCAGTACAAAGTTTGCAATCGATTTTTCACTAACTTTCCGACTAGCTAGACATTTGAAACTTTCAGGACAGCTCACAACACGGTGACAATACATTCTTCTAATAATTTTAGTCAACTATTTCAGGTCCTGCTGCCTTCGGCAGCGCTTATATTATTCAACAGAACATTTATTTAATTAACTTCCCGACTAGCTAGACATTTGAAATTTTGAAAATAGTCCAGAACACGGTAAAAATGCATTTTTTTAATATCTTTAGCCAACTGTTTCGGGTTCCTGCTCCCTTCGGCAGTGTTATCAGTACTAAGCTTGCAATCGATTTTTCACTAACCTTCCGATTATCTGGACATTTCAAACTTTTTAGGACAGCTCATAACACGGTGACAATACATTTTTCTAATAATTTTAGTCAACTATTTCAGGTCCCACTGCCTTCGGCAGCGCTTATATTATTCGGCAAAAAATTTATTTAACTAACTTCCCGACTAACTTGACATTTAAAACTTTCAGAATAGTTCAGAACACGGTGAAAATGCATTTTTTAAAATACCTTTAGCCAACTGTTTCGGGTTCCTGCTGCCTTCGGCAGCGTTACCAGTACAAAGCTTGCAATCGATTTTTCACTAACTTCCCGACTAGCTAGATATTTGAAACTTTCAGGATAGCTCAGAACACGGTGGCAATACATTTTTTTAGTCAACTGTTTCAAGTCCCTACTGCCTTCGGCAGCGTTCATATGATTCAACAGAAAATTTATTTAACTAACTTCCCGAGTAGCTAGACATTTGAAACTTTCGGAATAGTTCAGAATACGGTGAAAATGCTTTTTAAAAATATTTTTATCAAATTGCTTTGGGACCCTGCTGCCTTCGGCAGCGTTTCCAGTACAAAGCTTGCAATCAACTTTTAAGTAACTTCCCGGCAAGATAGCCATTTGAAACTTTTATAATAGCTCAAAAGACGATAGCATGGACTTTTTTTAATAGTTTTATCCAATTGCTGGGGTTCCGGCTGCCTCCAGTAGCGTTTATATGATTCAAAAGAAAATTTAAAAACATGGTTTATAAAAATTTTTTTATCTTATAATTATTTCGTTTTGTAATACTGTCATATGCTATCTGTAATTATCTGACAAAGATTTACAAGCCGACTATAAGTCAAGCATACAACTCTGATGTATATGTGTTATCAATAAACAAACAAATAATTTTACAACAAAATAAATTAATCTAAGCAACTGCAAGATAACTAATTTACAATTATACCCAAATATGGGGATTAAAATCGGAAATAATTTTCTTTAATTTTACCATGTTTTTTATTAACTTCGATTCTTGTTTGTTTGTTTGTTTGTATGTTTGTATGTTTGTTTATTTGTTTGTTTGTTTGTTAGTCCAGTATAAATCTTGCAATCGATTTTTAGCTAACTTCCCGACTAGCTAGTTATTTGAAATTTTCAGGACAGCTCACAACACGGTGACAATACATTTTTCTAATAATTTCAGTCAACTTTTTCAGGTGTCGCTACCTTCGGCAGCGCTTATATGATTCGACAGAAAATTTATTTAACTAACTTCCCGACTAGCTAGACATTTGAAACTTTCAGAATAGTTCAGAACACGGTGAAAATGCATTTTTCTAATACCTTTAGCCAACTGCTTCGGGTACCTGCTGCCTTCGGCAGCGTTATCAGTACAAAGTTTGCAATCGATTTTTCACTAACTTTCCGACTAGCTAGACATTTGAAACTTACAGGCTAGCTCATAACATGGTGACAAGACGTTTTTTAAATACTTTTAGTCAACTGTTTCAGGTCCCTACTGCCTTCGGCAGCGCTTATATGATTCGACAGAAAATTTATTTAACTAACTTCCCGACAAGCTAGACATTTGAAATTTTGAGAATAGTTCAGAACACTGTGAAAATGCATTTTTTTAATACCTTTAGCCAACTATTTCAGGTTCCTGCTGCCTTCGGCAGCGTTATTAGTGCAAAGTTTGCAATCAATTTTTCACTAACTTTCCGACTAGCTAGACATTTGAAACTTTCAGGACAGCTCACAACACGGTGACAATACATTTTTCTAATAATTTTAGTCAACTATTTCAAGTCCCACTGCCTTCGGCACCGCTTATATGATTCGACAGAAAATTTATTTAACTAACTTCCCCACTAGCTAGAAATTTGAAACTTTCAGAATAGTTCAGAACACGGTGAAAATGCATTTTTCTAATACCTTTAGCCAACTGTTTCGGGTTCCTGCTGCCTTCGACAGCGTTATCAGTACAAAGCTTGCAATGGATTTTTCACTAACTTTCCGAGTAGCTTGACATATGAAGCTTTCAGGCTAGCTCATAACACGGTGGCAATAGATTTTTTAAATAGTTTTAGTCAACTGTTTCAGGTCCCTACTGCCTTCGGCAGCGTTTATATGATTCAACAGAAAATTTATTTAACTAACTTCCCGACTAGCTAGACATTTGAAACTTTCAGAATAGTTCAGAAAACGGCGAAAATGCATTTTAAAAATATTTTTAACCAACTGCTTCGGTTTCCTGCTGCCTTCGACAGCATTACCAGTACAAAGCTTGCAATCGATTTTTCACAAATTTCCCGACTAGCTAGACATTTGAAACTTTCAGGATAGCTCAGAACACGGTGACAATACTTTTTTTAATACTTTTAGTCAACAGCTTCAGGTCCCTACTTCCTTCGGCAGCGTTTTTATGATTCAGCAGAAAATTTATTTAACTAACTTCCTGACTAGCTAGACATTTGAAACTTTCACAATAGTTCAGAACACGGTGAAAATTCATTTTTTAAATACTGTTATCCAACTGCCTTCGGCAGCGTTACCAGTACAAAGCTTGCAATCGATTTTTCACTAACTTCCCGACTAGCCAGACATTTGAAACTTTCAGGATAGCTCAGAATACGGTAACAATACATTTTTTTAATACTTTTAGTCAACTGTTTCAGGTCCCTACTGTATTCGGAAGCATTTATATGATTCAACAGAAAATTTATTTGACTAACTTCCCTAGTAGCTAGACATTTGAAACTTTCAGAATAGTTCAGAATACGGTGAAAATGCATTTTAAAAATATTTTTAACCAATTGCTTTGGAACCGTGCTGCCTTCGGCAGCGTTATCAGTACAAAGCTTGCAATCAACTTTTAACTAACTTCCCGGCTAGATAGCCATTTGAAACTTTTATAATAGCTCAAAACATGATAGCAAGGAATTTTTTTAATACTTTTATCCAATTGCTCCGGGTTCCCGCTGCCTTCAGTAGCGTTTATATGATTCAACGGAAAATTTAAAAACATGGTATATAAAAGTTCTTTTTATCTTATAATTATTTATTTAACAATTTTTTTTACAAAAAATCCAATGGTAATTTACATAAGAAATCTTTTGTTTGGCCCTACCGGTGGTCAGTGACGTCACACTTCGCTTGTGTATAGAACTACTATTTGCATTTTATTAATGTGTAAAATTTTTTTAAAGTGATAACAACATCAATTTTTGAGAAGCATAAATTATTTTTTTTTTATAATTTTTTAATGTTCACGTTTAATTAAATGTATTTATTTTTATGTTAAAAGAAAATGAACTCTTTTTTTTTTTTTTTTTTGTAACAATTAAATTACAGCTAATATTTAAATGGCTAATTTTAAAGCTATTAGAAGATTATTATTTTCATATTTTAATTAGTTAAAAGAAAACTATTCAAAGACTCGGAAATTTGGCTTCAAGGTATTGAGTTGTCATCGCGTTCTGAGCAATTCTAAATGTTTCAAATATCTAGCTAGTCGGGAAGTTAGTTAAAAATCGATTGCAAAATTTGTACTGGACAAACAAACAAACAAGAAAGCGAGTTAATAAAAACATGGTAAAAAGATTTATGATAATAGAACTTTGGAGTAAAATTATAAAAAAAATCGTAGTTTAAAAAATAAGAAATCTTTTAAAACAACATATGTTAGCATCATAAACTACATTAGCACTTTATCAATAGGTATGCAATTTTTAAAGTGATAATGGCATCAGTTTTTTGAGATGCATAATTTAATAGTTTACAATTTTTTATTATTCGCGTTTAATTAAATGTATTTATTTTTATGACCAAAAAAAAAAGTACTTGTATTTTTTTTTTTTTTTTTTTTTTTGGCAATAATTAAATTATAGCTAAAATTTAAATGACTAATTTTAAAGCTATTATGAGATTATTTTCTTATTTTAATTAGTTAAAAGAAAACTAATCGGGCTTTGAGGTGCACAGGCCTCTAGGGAGGAACATTCGTGTCAAATCACGTGAATGTCCGAGCTCCGAGCTACCGTTTTTGCGCTACGCTGTTCGCACACACGCAAACATTGCCTTTTGCATATATAAAGATTTATATGTATATGTAAAGACATGTATATATGTAATGACATTACTAGCAGGTTTTGCCCGCTTTGTTGAGCACTATACTATACTATACCAGATACTATACCAATATTATACCACTATACTATACCATATTACTAGCAAACCCGTGCGAAATATTCGCATTTAACTTCTTTTCTTATTACCTTTAAAATTTGTAACTCATAAATGTTATACCAATTTCACAACCTAATTAAAATTTTAATTTACCAGAAGCCAAATTATTAATAAAACCAAATTAATATTGTACAATAGTGAAACCAAAATCATGTTTCCAAATAAAATTCATAGTTCACGACCCAATTTTCATACTTCCACAGGCAGTACAATTTTAATATAGGACTCCCACGTCGCCTTTTAAATTTTTTGTCGTCATGTTGGTGATGACTTTTTATTTTATTTATTTATTTATTTATTTAAATAAATAAATAAATCAATAAAATAAAATAATTCCTATTTTGATTATCTTTTTTTATGATTGTGTTTTTTTAGTCAATTTATGACACAAAAGTTCATATTCTGTGTGTATCTTTAAAATATTGCTAGGTTTAAAATGACGCTTGCAAAGATTCCGAAGAAAGAACTTTTTTTTCGTAAAATAATCTCATCAGACAAATGTTGTCATTTGTTCTTATCAGTCCATTGAGCTAAGTGAGCGTGCTTCAATATTGTTTATGCATAAATATATTTTTTTATTCTCGCGTATCGTATCGTTTAGACAAAAAAAAAAAAAAAAAAAAAAAAAAGAAAAAAAATCTGATGTGGGCACCAAATGACTTCCTTGTACACTTTTATACATACATAATGTTAAAAATAGATACATAATGTTACACATACATAATGTTAAAAAACATTGACATTGGATCCGAAACAGTTGGCTAAAAATATTTAAAAAAAAAAAAATGAATTTCCACCGTGTTCTGAGCTTTCCTGAAAGTTAGTTAAAAACCAATTTCAAGATATGTACTGGTAACGCTGACGAAGGCAGCAGGGACCCGAAAAAAATTGGCTAAAAGTACTTAAAAAGTGCATTTTCACCGTGTTCTGAACTATTCTGAAAGTTTCAAATGTCTAGCTAGTCGGGAAGTTAGTTAAATAAATTTTCTGTTGAATCACATAAACGCTTCTGAAGACAGCAGGTATCGGAAACAGTTGGCTAAAAATATTAAAAAAATGCATTGTCAACGTGTTCTGAGCTTTTTTGAAAGTTTGAAATGTCCAGCTATTTTGGAAGTCAGTTAAATTGCAAGATTTGTCCAAACCGTTTTTGAGTTATTACCGTTTTTTGATACATTATGGCCAAAAGCTATGTATTTTTGATCATTATGAACCTAATTTTCCTAAATATCTCAAACGGAAAACCATACAAAGTCCAAAAAGGGAGGTGCACAACTAGATGTTATAACAAACCTATGTACCAATTCGCAACTTTCTACGTCTAACCGTTTTTGAGTTATGCGACATACTGACACACACACGCACACGCACACGCACACGCACACACATACATACAGACGTCACGAAAAATCGTGTAAATTCCCTTATATCTCTAAAATGAGAGCTCGTGTTAAGACGACACTTGCAGGTGTACAACTAGATATCATGACAGTCAGATGTATAAATTGGCAACATTCAGCGATCATTCGTTTTTGATCTAGGCGAAATACAAAATCCATTTCGCAAATCGGGATTACAATACTTCCTTATACTTTGTATAAGGAAGTAATAATTGAAACTGGTCCACGTTAGAGAAATAGTACATAGTATATAGTACACGATATCTCGTGACGTCTGTATATAGATGCGCGCGTGTGTCCCTAACAAGCAAATGTATTTGGCCATTAAATGGCCTCTCATAGGAATCCGTCGAATAGATGAGCGGCGCTAATCTGAATCTTATGAATTTTAGAAACATCCGATGGAAAGACGCGTTTTTCATCGTGCGTTCCTCAGATTTGTTATGGGTTGGACATCTCTGTTTTCGATGTAACTTTCCTTACCGAAAATCGTTCTTACAAGGAAAGGTATACATTTAACCCAAATGGATTTTACAAAATTTTTGGGTAAATAGTAAGTTAGACCTTCATTTATATGATTGTTAGGATAAAATCGGTTAATTCGTTTGTTATAAGGGTCAGGACCACCAGTAGTCTTGACTTCCAGAACGTCGCATATTAACCCGCCAACAGCACAACTTCTTCCCAGGATATCTTTAAAATATCTTCGGGATGAAACGACATCCCAGAAGCATCCTGAAGATGTACTGTAGATAAGTGGGCAGTTAGAGCCGTAGTATAGCACAACATTGACGTAAAGCTGATTCAACCTCAACCGATTGTTGGGTCAGGTGGAAATGAAACGGCATTATATCCTTTATTTTTCTTATCGATTTATCCTAGAAGAACATAGGGACTATGTATTATCTATCCTGCTGTTTCCATTAATGGAATTGGTTACATTCGCAATAACAATGCAGAATTTCTAATATAACTATCTTAACGCCTTCTGCTGTTACGGTTTTGGTTTCCTGTTTTTCCAGGCATGCCATCACTTATACCATTCCTTCAAGCATTTGTGTAAGAAATTCTGCCTTGTTATTGTCAAAATTACGTAATATGAATTTTTCTAGACGAAAGTTATTGTACCATAAGACTCAAAGTTGTCAAAAAAAAAAAAAAAAAAAAAAAAAAAAAAAGAAAGACAGAATTAAAAAAAGAAAGAAAGACAGAATTAAAAAAAAAGGAAGAAGAAAGGGAAGAAGAGTCAAATAAATTATAATTCTCAGTACTAGTGAGTGTGTTTTGGTAAACTCAATATGGCTCCTGTATTAGCTTTGACTGCTACTGCGGCAGTCATCTTGAGTCGACCACAGTTAACTTCCTTTGCCCTGCATGCTGATATGCCGTATACACCTCTGATACAACTCTTCTATTATTTCTCCAACAGTGGTAACGATCCAAATACATATTTCTTTATTCATTTATCGGAAGGGTGTTCTTCACCTACGTTTCTTGAGACCGTTAGAGCCTCTTCTCATGTGTTGACACAATTGTCCAGTGTTAAATTAGAGGGGATAATCCTTGTGGCTGAGAGAAAATAAGCGGTAAGGGAACACCGAATGACTGGATGTTTACCAAATCCCGAACAATTCAGTCAATTTGGCTCTCCTGAAACCTGTAGAATCGTCGTCCTCGGTTCTGTACGCTAGGCTTGGGAAACGTAGCTGAAGAATTACCTCCCTATAAATAAGTATAAATAAATGAATAAAATAAATAAACATATATTTGGATTATTACCACTAATGCAAACAGCAAGATGATACATTGTTATAGTTCTTACGTTGTAATAAAATAACCAAGAAGAATACTGCTCCATTTCCTGATGACATCACACACCGCTGTTAGCGTTTGAGGTTGAATGGGTTTTGTTTTACATAGCTTTTGTATTACATTACAGGCAATTGGAAATGATCTGAAATCACCCTTAAAGGTGTGTTAATCGTTTGTTAGCTCCTGCTAGCAAACGATTTAGGAGGTTTTACCACCACTGTCATTTTAAGGAAGTTTTAATTTATTACTTACTCAGAAATTTCGTAAATCCGTTTGGGTAATATATATAGATAGATACTTTCCATGTTGCATACTGCTCGAAGCGATATGTCCGTATATTTCGAGGTGTCGATCAGAAGCCGAGCAAAATACGATGGATCAATGCTACTAGGGGAGGTTCATGTGTGGCTGTATACAACTCGCATAACTTAAAAAGTGTTATATGTAGAATGTTGAAAATTCATATTGGTTTGTTATTATAATACCTAGTTGTGTACCTCCGTTTAGGTTTTTCTATGACTTCCTTTTTAAGAGATATCCACACAAAATTATACTAAAGGACGAAAAATATGCCGTATTAGTATAATTCTATTTTCTTTTTTAAAGAACACTAATTTTATCACTTAAATGTAGGGATGAAGCATATAGTGATTTTGGCGGATATTGCATATCTGGAGCTTTTTTCCATCTGGATAGGCATATCTGATATACAGTAGAACCACTCATATTTAAATCCTATTTTTGAATAATTAAATTCGCCTTCTTCGAAAATAAATAAATAAATAAATAAAATAATCCAAGAGCGTTTTTTTTTTTTTTTTTTTTTTTTTTTTTTCTTAGTGCATATCTATAATGACCAAGGATTCAAAAATTTTGACCATACTATATGATCTGCAGTTCTACAGATTTCATCAGAAGTTAATAATGGAACACTGAATCATAATATTACGAAAGTATTGTCAACATTCATGAGTGTAGATATGTTCTTAAAGACATAGGCATGTTCTAGTCGACCAACTTACTGTATTTAATTAACGTTTTAGAAAAAGTTGAATAAAAATGCTATTCGTACCATTTCTGAGAAATATCCATCTGCGTGCGACAAAAAAATTTCTGTCAACTCTAGCTCGAGAACTAATGCACAAAATTTCAGGAAAAGTTATCTTATTTGCACCTCTGACTTTGATGAGTGCCTATCGTTATTTAATGTACACCGCTCCGCAGTTGGCACTGTGTTCCTGCTTTAGCCCAATTTTTATTACGGCAGTCTGTTACAAAATTTTATACAAATGCACACTACGAAGATTGCTTTAACCAACCACTGTCAAATTAATAAATTAATATTTATAAAAGTAACAACTAACCAAAATAAGTTTTCGAATCTCGCGCATTGTTTCTCCCCTGGGAAGTGGGAGAATTTTCAGTATGAGTATTTATCAAAGAACTCGTCAGTACATACCTTTAAAATGAACCTTCGAAATATTTATCTACGAAAATAAATTAATTCCCTAATATGCCTGTATGGCTCAACACTGTCTTTCGATGTTGAGGATTATATCTGTCTGAGATAAAAATTGTCGGTATTCAAAATTGAAAATAATTGCGATGAATAATAATTTTAAAAATAACTTTCGCTGCGTGAATTTGTAAAGGAAGACACAGAGGAAAGTTTTTTGATGGCCACAACATACTAGTTTAAAAGTTTTAATTAAAAACTGTCACGGGTACAATGTTCATTACTACAGTACACCAAAAATACATAGATAAAATGTGCCATAATAAAAGGCTAAGAATCGAAAAATTCTTACGTTCTACTATCGGAGTGTGACAATAAAAACGTTTGTCAGGTCTGATTCGGATACATTATAAAAACGTGAAAATTGATTCCCTTTAATACAGGTGATGGGTATCGAATTATTATTAAAATCAATCATCAGTTAAGCTATCAAAAATAGTAAACTAAAAATGCTACATTATTCCTGGTGATTTAAATCTAAATATTGTTATTAAATCCTTAAAAGGTCATTCCGAAATGAAGACCAATCCAAAGATTTCGTAAAATTATTTTGTTAATTTTCAAATCTTGTGTTTTTTATGCAAATTACTTCATAGGCATTGAAAGTTTCTTTTTAGATGGATTTTTTTTTTTTTTTTTTGTACAGATTTTTTCCCCACAATACTATAGGTATGGGAAACTTAGGCATTCGCGAAAATTTTCGACCTCGAGTTTTTGTTCTTTATACACGTTTTGAGGCATGAGGAATCCGGAATTTAAAAAGTGGATAGGGTATTCGTCTGTAGGATGTTAGTGTGTTAGTCTGTGTACGCTATATCTCAATAACAAATCATACAGATATCGAACCAGTTTTAAAATATTACTTATGATACTAGCAAGAACCCCTATGTATATTTGTAACATTCTACTTTAAAAACTTCGTAAATTATTCGAAGTTTACAATTTTCTTGACGTGGGAGAATAATGCAAATTTTCGCTTAAATGAGTATTAAATGGAATATTTTTACACTGAAGGGGCAAGGCCAGCTTTAAAATATGAGTTATGTTGCTGGCATGAACATCATTAACAAGGGAAACTGAATTATTTCGCAAGTTATATGAAATTTATATTTTTTTTAACATGGTAGAATAGGGCAAAATTTCGTATAAATGTCCATTTTGAGGGATATATTTATCGTCAAGATGTCAGACTACTTTTAAAACGTCTTTCATGATACTGTCTTCAACATCACTGACCACGAATATTCCAATTTAAAAATTTCATAAGTTATTCGAAATTTAAAATTTTCTCAACATAGCAAAATAGAGCAATATTTCATACAAGCAATATGGGGAATATGGGAAGTAATATGGGGATTTGAAATACCTTGCATGATGGGGAGCAGCTTTGCACTGGTAATAATATGGAATCGCCTGAAAACAAATCTACGAAAAAGATCGCAATAAAACGGACCAGCAAATTAGGATAATATATATGTAACTGAACAGTGGGTAGCCTATTTGTTGGGGGAATTTGTCTGTCACTGTGTCAAGCGATCGATTAAACTCATTTCTCTTAAGTTAAATATAGTATGCTTTTTTCCATAAATTTTTAAAAACTTGTATATGATGCACCTTAAGTTTTTTTTCTTTGTTGTTGTTGTTGTTGTTACTTTTCTGATAAATAACTGTCATTTCGTGGCCATTTTTCACCCCCCCCCCCCACGATAAACTGTTAAATTATGTTCAAACATTTAACTAAATTAGAGATAAGTAAAAAATAAATAAATAAATAAATAAATGAGTAGGAAGAAATAATTTAATAATATAAATAATAATCAATAAATTTAAAAAGAATAAATTTATAGATTTCGTATTTATCTCGCTTTTAATTACAAATAAAGCATAAGCTTCAATTAATAAACGAAAAAATAAATTTACAAATATCTTAATTATTTTTCAGTTAAAAAAAAAAGGGGTTGAACACATAAAATTTGTGCGAATCGCCAAAAACGTGCCAAATAGAATGTGGCTATCATCGAACGGAAAAGTAACTTTAAAAAACATACATATTTATGCATATGTATATATATTTTTTATATATATTCCGCCATTATATGTTTTCCTATCATTTATCGTATTTATTATTCTTTCATACATTTCGAAAATTCAGCAAATGTAACAATCGTTTACCTAAATATTAGCATTGTTACATTAATACATTATCTGCTTTTTTCAATAAACAAGCATTGTTAGACTACATATTGTTTCAATACACGTGCGGAAATAACAGAAACGTCCTTTGGCATCGAAAACTAACAAATATTTTAGTATTCCAAAAAATTTTTTCGAAAGTCGTTTGGAAAATTTGCTGTGTTTTCAAAGTTTTGAAAGTTCAAATATCGTTTTCTAACAGAGCTTAAAAGACTAAGACGTAAGTTGCTATATTCATTCCATTAAATTCACATTAAATAAAAACATATGTAATGAAAGTCAACTAATATCAAATCCTAACATAAGTGTATTTAATTTATTAAATTTTGTAATCTTTCTGAAGTTGATCTAAATTGAATTCAATCGAATTTATAGGGTCGTCGAAAGACAATTTTTTGATTATAAATGAGCATATTCTAATTGTGCAACAGAATTTTGCGCACAATTAAGAAAATATACAAACTAAAATAATAAATTAAATACATATATGTGGATTAGATAAATTGTTTAGTTTAGAAACTGTCAAAAAATATTGTAGGAAATAATTTTATTTATTTATCGATTATATAAAATTTTTCGAGGAAATAAACGTGACTATTTAAATAAATAAAAAAATAACAACTAAAAAATTCAAATATGCGTAAGCTTTTTTGTTAAATAATTGGAACAATTTTTATATCTGTCGTCCTTGGCGAATATATATATAGATATAAGATTGTCAAGTTATCTGGAGAATATATTTAATCCCTTTTAAGAATTTAAAAAAGGGTGAGAGGAGGAATAGACCCTGGACAGGATGTTTTGGAGCATACTTCTTGTAGATTCTGTCGGAAGGCGGTACTTGACGCTCTGAACCGAGTTTATATATATATAATCATGGTTGTTTTAATAAAGTATATTACGCGAGCAATAAATAATATGAAAGAATATTTCATACGACATATATTACAAAAATATGCATCTGTATATTTTCGCATTACATTTTTCATGGCCAAATACAAAAATCACCAAGGACGACAGATATCAAATCTATAGTCTAATGTGTCTTAGCATTGCAATAAACGTTTCTTTCTTTGAATAAAGTCACCTGTATCGAAAAAGCACAGCTTTAGCATGGGAAACCTTTGGCGACTTTATATATTTTTGGTCATTTTGGCAGTGAATTGAAATGAACATCGCAGATGCATAAATAAATATCTTGGCGAAAAACGTCCAAACTATTTCGGGGATAATTTTCAAATTTTGTAAGGGGACCTTCATACTAAAGCTTCGCCCAAAATTGTACCTGCATTCGACTATAAAATACTCGTATCTTCTATCGCGATCTGTAATAGTTATCATCACATATTCTTGTTTATCGGAATAAACCTTCCAGTACACTTTGAGAGAAAAGGATTGCCAAGGGTATAATTTTAGCGTTAAAAAACTATACTTTCGGTTAACTGTGTACTTACTTTTTGCTGAAATTGTTTTTGGTGTTATTTCTCGGCGATAATAATTCAAATCTTGCTCAATTTATATAATTATGTCTACAGAAAGTTGCAAGATAAAACACATTGTGCCAAATTGTCCTTTATTGGAAAATATGTTAAGCAGTGAGCCAAGTTGAATGATTACCATTTTATGGTTTGGGGAATAATCCTCTTTAACTCTACTCTTTGATACACTTCGCCTGTTTTATTTTGCTTTTCAATGCTTTCCCTTTTGTCTTGAATACAGGTAATAGTTCGCTAGGGTAACTTGCAAAGCCATCTTATAGTTAATATCCAGTCGCAGTTTCCAAAACTCAATCCGTGTCTGTTCTTGGCCCCCTACATATACAGACTTAATCCAGCGATAAAAGACAATCCAAAACTTTCAAACCTTCTATTGTATCACACTCCAATGCCTTTTCGGTGCGACTTTAATTTGCATTCCATTATAAAAATCTAAAATTATCCATAGTCTTATTTAATAATTTTGTCGCGACAAAACCTTTATAATGTGAAATTCCAGAGTCTCGAAACATTTTAATCGCTTCCATTTCTTGATTAGATAAATTATACAGAGTAAAATCCAGATGGATGTAAAGAAAAAAATTAAGTTATAATCGTTATAATATAATGAAGTATTTTCCTTTCGAAAAATAAGAAATTAAAATTCAACGGTTACAATTAAAATTTTAGCCTATTTTGCGTAGCACGCGAAGCATATTAAATGCATAACGAAACTTTTTGCACGATTTGAAATAAAAATATTTCCATGGTCAGGGTAGAAATACAGAGGACGTTAGCATACGTTTTGAGTTAATGTTCCGCCTGAAAAATGTATATCAGTTTCAAGGTAAATTCTAAAAATATTTGCTGAAATGGGAGTGCACACTGGCAGACGTTCGGAGAGAGAGACGAAAAGAATTATTAAGTCAAAAAATAATCAAAGACGAGATGACACGAATGTCTGAAAAAAACTTGGACACGAGTTTTAGATCTAGTTTTTAGTAGACATCAGTTGCATCCACTAAAAAACATTAGTTACATTTTTATCTCAGTCAGGTATATTGTCTTTAAATCGTATACACACCACATAATGTACCTAAAAAAGTGAAAAAAATCTGGAGTGACTCCTCCACTCGACTTTCCGAACATTGTGTGTAATTAACGGTTTTGTAGATAAAGTAAAGTAAGAGGAGTTGTTAATAAGCAAAAGAGAGAAAATTATAATAGAGTGTTTGAGTATTGTTCTCCAAATAGTACACGATGTTTAATTTAACGCTGTTGAACTTTGAGTCCTTAGATCATAATGATTAAAAATTTTTCGTTGTAACCTTGTAAAAACCTATAAGTGCTCGATTCACCAAAATGCTTATAGTTAGTACAATAGTAACTTACAATATTCGTATAAATTTTCAGCTAAATTGAATAAAGGGTTTAGACGTTATCGCACTTTTAAAAATTTGGTCCTATTGGCCATAATGATAAAGAATTTTTCGTTGTGTCCCTGTAGAAAAACTGTAAGTGCTAATTTCACCAAACTCTATACAGTTCGTGCAACTGTGACCTGAAATATGTGTATATATTTTTTTTTTATCAGTTTAATAAGGCGTTTAGACGCTATCATACTTTTAAAAATTTGGCCCCATAGGCCTTAATGATAAAGAATTTTTCTTGGTGTCCCTGTAAAAAAACTATAAGTGCTAGATTCACCAAAATCAATAGGGTTCGTTCTACTGTGACTTACAACATACGTACCAACTTTCAGCTCATTCGAGCGAAGCGTTTAGACGCTAGCGTGTTCACTCACATACATACACACACACACATACATACATCAACGTAAAAATAGTGAAAACGGACTCAGGGAACCTCAAAACGTATAGAAACATCAAAATCTCAAATTCGGATTTTTGACATGATTACAATACTTTCCGTACATACGTATGTTCGGAAAGTAAAAGTAAAAATGACAATAAAATTAAAATTTCATGAAAGAGATAATTTAGATATATATTAGAAATATATAACCCCTAACATATCCGAATTCTTTTATGTGGTTTACAAACGAATGGCGAGAGCTTTTCATTCCATATTTTCTGCGAAACATGTCTTTACGGATATATATATATATTAACTATGCTAAGTGTATTTTAATGATGTTAAAATGTAATAAAGAGAAATTTTAACCACAGACGCTATGTACTAGAATTCTTTTGCGTGTCCCATGTATATAAACCATTTGTGTAATATCGATTAAAATTCTTATATAACATACCTACATGACACAGATCTATAATTATAAACTTGGTCTGTTTCTAATGCGTTTTTTTTTTTTTTTTTTTTTTTTTTAATGTTACACACACACACACAAAGGCAGATCGATACACATATACCAACTATCAAAAATTTAATTTTCGGATTCTGAATGCCTCAAAATATGTAATTATAATGACATTTTATTTCAAAAATTTAACCCCCAAAACAATATATTCTCTACTACAAGTGGATAAGAGGAAATAAGTAAAATGTTTACAAACTGCTTAAAAATATATATATTGATCGTATATATATATTAGATAAAGCATTTTAAATCAGAAATATCTAAAATTTCGATCAATGATTTTTTTTTTTTAATTAAATGTTAATATTTATTTATTTAACTCTTGTATAAGGGAATATATTTCAGGTGCCACAAAATGCTTTGCTGCTTTCACACTACATACATACCGACACTTTTTTGACTGGTGAAGCATCGTTTTTCAACTGTTTTCAGGCAGAAAATATTGTCAAATGCTTTTATGTATCACGACGTTGTTTGCAAACTTCACGACATTTCAATCCATATTTTTTTTCTAATATTTTTACTTTCCGAACATACATATGTAAAGAAAGTATTGTAATCATGAGAAGGATAAAACTTCGACTTTGAGATTTGGGTGAGTCTATATGTTTTGAGGCCCCCTGAGTTCATTTTTGATATTTTTAGAGTGACGTGTGTGTGTATGAATGTGAGTGAACACGATAGCGTCTAAACGCCTTTTCAAATAAGCTAAAGGTTGGCACGTATATTTTAAGTCCTCGTTGCGCGAAACCGTATCGATTTTGATGAATCTAGCAACTGTAGTTTTTTAGAGTTCACAAAGAAAATTTCTAAATCATTATGGATATAGGCTAAAATTATTTAAAGGGCGATAACGTCTAAATGTTTTATTTGAATAAACTGAAAATTTATAAACATGTTATAGGTTACCATCGCATGAGCAGTGTAGATTTTGTTGAATTTAGCACTTACAGTTCTTTTTCTTTTTTTACATGGACACAAATAAATTTTTTTTATCATTATGGCCTACAGACTCAAACTTTTTAAAGTGCGATAGCGTCTAAATTCCTTAATCGATTGAACTGAAAATTTATACACAAGTTATAGATCACCGTCGAACAGACTGTGCCTTTTTGCACCGCATAGGGTACGCGTTTTTAACACATTAATGAAATGACATTCAACAACTTAAAATATATTTCGAGTAGTTTCCCTTCAGCCCCTAATATATACGAATCCTTTGGTGTATCCTGTAAGGGCCTTATTCACCAACTTCTTAACACTCGGATTAAACCTCGGATCAGTGGTAATCGCTCTATCATACAAAAATCGGTATTCTCCAACAAAAATCCGCGTCAGATCTGTAGAACAGAGGTTCACTGGTGTTTGTTTACATTTTGGCGATATTATCCGTGCGCCAACGAACCAAGGAAATGAATTTATCTTATCGCAACCTTACAAAACGTTTGTTTACGTTCGAAATGAAAGAAATATTAATGCAGACGACTATTTAACGTAATTAAATAAAATTACCGAAGAAATTCAATAAAATGGCGATGGTTAATTAACTTTTTAACCACAATATTTTAATAAATAAGCAAATACTTAACAAAATGCACGTTTTGTCATCGAAGTTTTAAGAGCAAATTAATTTCAACAACACAATAAATGTAATTAAATAAATGAAAATTCAGAATAAAAATATAACTTTAAAAGTAATTAAAAAAGCATGAAAACTTACAATACATGTAACACTAGCAGGCAACGCCCGCTTCGCTGGTCCCTATTTTTAAATGAATCACTATAATGATTTCTCAAAATTGCATTAATTTTTATCACGTGAAAAAAAAGAGAAACAAAATCTGATTAGGAAAAATGTCGCACCGGGTTCTCACTGCCTTCGGAAAAAATTCCCAATCTAACTCTTATTTCTATTATTTTTCCCCTTCGCCCCCCCTCCCGTCTATCCCAATAATTTTACAAATTCGAAAATATCCGCAATCGATTTGTAAGTATCAAAAACCTCTAAGAACCAATTTTGAACGATCTATCTCTATTTTTATTTTTTTGACCCACCGCTCCCCCCCTTCCCGCCCCTCCCAATAATTTTAAAATTTCGAAAATATCCGCAATTGATTTGTAGGTATCGAAAACCTCTATGTACTGATTTTGAATGATCTAACTCTATTTTATATTTTTTGCCCCTCCGCCCCCTCCCTTCCCGGCCCTCCTAAAAACTTTACACTTTCGAAAATATCCCCATTCGACTTGCAGGTCTCTAAAACCTATCTGTAACAATTTTGAACGGCCTAACTGTATTTCTATTTGTTTTTGCCCATAGCCCCCCCCCTTTACCGCCCCACCATCCTTCCCGCCCCTCCTAATAATTTTTAAAATTCGAAAATATCCGCAATCGATTTGTAAGTATTGATAACCTCTATATACCAATTTTGAACGATAACAATATTTTTATTTTTTTGCCCCTCCTCTCCCCTCCCCTCTTCACGCCCCTCCTAATAACTTAACACTTTTTAAAATATCCCCATTCGACTTGCAGGCCTTTAAAACCTGTCTGTACCAATTTTGAACGGCCTAACTGTATTTCCATTTGTTTTTGCCCCATAGCCCCCCCCCCTTGTTGCCCCACCTGGGGGCTGAATTTCTAAAATTCCAGAAATTGGTTTTTAGATATTTTTATTAGCTATATTTTCGAGCAAAAATTTCACGTGTATCTATTTTTTTGTTTGAGATATATAGGATTATGCAAAATCACGTTTTACGCATGTAAAATCACGTTTTGCCCCCCCCCCCCGTCCCCCTTGGGGACCGAATTTTGAAAATTCCAGAAATTGGTCTTTAGACATTTGTGTTAGCTATATTTTAAAGCAAAAATTTTACGGATATCTGTTTTTTTGTTTGAGATTATGTAGGATTATGCAAAATCACGTTTTACGCATGTGAAATCACGTTTTGCCCCCCCGCCCCCTTGGGGACCGAATTTTGAAAATTCCAGAAATTGGTTTTTAGACATTTGTGTTAGCTATATTTTAGAGCAAAAATTTCACGTGTATCTTTTTTTTGTTTGTTTGAGATATATAGGATTATGCGAAATCACGTTTTACGCGTGTGAAATCACGTTTTGCCCCCCCGCCCCCCTTGGGGACCGAATTTTGAGAATTCCAGACATTGATTTTTAGACATTTGTGTTAGCTATATTTTAAAGCAAAAATTTTACGGATATCTGTTTTTTTGTTTGAGATATGAAGGATTTTGTGAAATCGCCGTTTTGCCCCCCCCCCTTCCCCCCTTGGGGGACGAATTTTGTAAAATCGCTTCTTAGTGGATGCCTACGTCATAGAACGAACATTGTCACAAAATTTCATGCTTCTACGTCCAGGGGTTTGGTCTGGGCGTTGATAGATCACCCCCTCACTCAGGAAGTCTTCTTTTATATATATAGATAAATTTTATTTTTATTTTTATTTTTTTTTTCATTTTGAAATTTCTGTTGACTCTATAATACGTAAATCACATATCAAATATTTCACTTCGCGCTCAGTTAATTCGTAACATTCGAAGATACTAAAACCGCATTCAAATGAATCGAAACACATCGGTATACAAATGATGAGAACAAATGATGAATACAAATGATGATTGGTATACAAATAAAATAAAAAACGTACTTTCAAGATATCAAATGATACGCTTTCATTTCTCCAGACACATATCGTTTCGAATTTTTCATTAACACTTACATTTCATCGGAGGGGAAAATTCCCTAGTTTTCATAAACTTGACCAACAAGTGACTGAGTGAGTGAGTTTTACGTCGAACTAGTGCTACGTTGTGGGCAATGAGTACGGCAACCAAATATCCCCATTTTCTACAGACAACGTTTACTTTATTCGTATTATTATAATTTTTTAAAAAATTATAGAAAGTAAACTATTTAATATTCAAATTTTATTTTTAGTGCTTATTAATTAAAAATGAAAAAAAATACATGCATAATTAGTTAATAGTAGCAATTTAAAGCTTCTCTGTTTAAAAAGTTCACGGATCCGGCCACTGTAACGACGGAGGATGAATTGGGACATACCCCTAAGGTATATGAACCAACAAAGAAACATGGCTGTATAAAGCTATGAATCTGAAAACGCACGTAACTCGGCTCCGCGGCAATCACTATCGCGCATGTTAAGACTAAAATTTCCCATAATGTAGCTCTAGTGCAACGTAAAATATACTCAAAACAAATGAACCAATTAAATATAGCCTAATTACCCATAATGTAGCTCTAATGCAATGTAAAATACACTCAAATGAATAAAAAACAAATGAACCAATCAAATATCGCCTAATTTCCCATAATGTAGCTCTAGTGCAACGTAAAATACACTCAAAACAAATGAACCAATCAAGTATCGCCTAATTTCTTGTAATGTAGCTCTAGTGCAACGTAAAATATACTCAAAACAAATAAACCAATTAAATATAGCCTAATTACCCATAATGTAGCTCTAGTGCAATGTAAAATACACTCAAATCAATAAAAACAAATGAATCAATCAAATCTCCCCATACTGCGTCATAATAGAATTGTTAAGTTATGTTTACAAGGATCGGCAGTTTCTCGCTACGGAAGTTCGCCAAGCAGAAAGTGAACCTCTGTTCTACGGATCAACCAAATCCGCTGTTCACCGGCTACTTTAATTCTCGGATTTGCTGATCCATGGTTTAATCCGAGTGTTAAGAAGTTGGTGAATAAGGCCCTAAATGAATGAATGATTGAATCTTTTATACTCTGTTCTGCGTTAATCATGTTTTTGAGCATAGAAAAAATATATGCGGATGTGTACGTACATCATTATATTTAGTGCAATCTAAAGAAGTTAAAATGCTTTCTATAATTGAGATTTCTGCCTACGTATTATACTGGATGTTCCTCTACACGAATCATTTTTCCGGTCTCAATAAAAAGTTTCATTAATGTCCCAAGTACAGGGTGGTCCGAAAAACATGATAGAAAGTATTTTAAGTTCCTGATTTCAAATGTACTGATATAAGTATAATTCTTCCATATTGCAATTGCACATATATTGACATTTAGGGTGAATGTTTGATTACCGGAAATAATGACTAACCAATATGGAATCACTGACCTTGGAAAAACGATTATTTATCATAAGAAGAGTTTTTGAGGTGCCATTGAGGTACGGAAAATCCTCATCTCAGTGTCCTCATCTCAGTCGTCTCACGACTGTATCCACAAACGGTCACGGTGTGGTGTGCCATATCGTCGAAGCGGATGAATGGTACGATATCCATTAACGGTAAGGTCACGGGAGTGAAATATCGAGAATTTCTAGAGCGTCACTTTGGTCCTGAAGCTGGCTGTCTCAAAATGACGCGCCAGTACTGGTTCATGCAAGATGGGGCTCGTCCCCATAGAACTGCTGATGTCTTCCTGTGGCTTAAAACGACGTTTAGTGAGCGTTTGATTGCATTGAATGCAGAAAAATTCACGGGGCACGGGATAGAGGGGTCCCTATATAGTCCGGACCTAAATCCGTGCGACTTCTTCTTATGGGTTTACACCAAGGACAGAATCTATAGGAATCCCCTTATTCACTTGAGGGCCGAATATCGACCATCAGAAATGAGATTGATGCACTTGATTCCGACACACTTCAGCGCTTTATGACAGAGTTTAAGAACTGGCTTTATAACACTATAGTTAGGGACGGTAGACATTTCGAGCACCTTGTATATTAAATGTCATTCATATCTTTATTCAATAACATAGGTTTCATGTTCTTGCATATTTTATTTTTTCCACAACGATCGGTTCCTTTCTATCATGTTTTTCGGACCACCCTGTACTATTCCCATAGGACACAGACTTAGAATGTGAAATTCAAAATTTTTATAATTGTTTGTTTTTCACACTTTGTTTGACACAGCCGCTAAGAGAAACTATGAAAAAAAAAAAAAGAAGAAAAAAATTTAATTTTCATATTCAGGAACCACAAAACGTGTAGTACTAGCTAAAATTTCGTGTATACGACAGCAAAATAAATCCTATACTTGAAAGGAAAGAAGAATCGATGATTTTTCCCCACCTTCTAAAATAGTGTTACGATGTCCTATGCCACATTCAAATTCTGCTAAGAACTAAGGAAAAGCTTGCATGAAATATATTTACTAGTGGATCTGCAGATCAAGAGCCTCAACGTCTTATTTGCATCACACATTATTAATTTTTTTTTTTTTTTTTGGTGGGGGGTTACGAGGGGGCAAAATATGGACATCCCTTTTAGCGCTTAATTTGTCCTGAGAATGCTATGAAAGCTGCGGTCACGAATTTTGGTGCATGGATTGTTTATAAGTATTCGACACCTAAAGTAACGGAATTTACAGACAGAAGGTAAAAACACCTTTGTAAGCATAACTCGGTTCCAAATTACTTCACAGTAAAGAAATTGCACATGAGGAGACTACACATGAGACATGCGTTTAAATAAAATAGTATCTGCGATTTAGGAAATTTTGATTTTTAAGGGAAGGGAGGGGAAAATCGATTTTTAGCGGGAAATTTTGGAAATTCCAGATTTTTGTGTAAAATTCTACCAAAAAAGGGAACAAATATGTTGAAAACAGCCATGCGTCTTCTTTAGGGTATTTCCAAAACACGTTTTTGATTTTTTGCGATCTGCTATTTTTTTTTTTTTTTTTTTTTTGGGGGGTGGGGGTGGGAGGGGTGTGTGTTACGAAGGGCAAATCGAGACACCCATTTTAGCGCTAAATTTGTACTAAGAAATTTATGAGAACTGCGGTCACAAAGTTTGGTGCTTGGATAGTTTATATGTATCCGACCCCTAAAGTAACAGGATTTATTAGAATATCCCCCTCCCCCTTTCGAGCAGGGGTGCAGGAAAAAAAAAGGAAAACGTTTGCAAGTATAACTCGGCCCCAAATTACTTCACGGGTGAAGAAATTGCACATGAGAAGACTAGACTTGAGTATAAATAAAACATTATGTACGATTTTGGAATTCTTGATTCTTACAGGAGGGAGGGGTAAAATCATTTTTCGGGAGGAAATTTCAGAAATTCTGTATTTTTGAGTAGAGCTCTACTGAAAATGGCACAAACATATTGAAAACAGCCATGTGTCTTCTTTGCAATATTTCCAAAAACACATTTTCGTTTTTTTTTTTTTTTTTTTTATGAGGGGGGAGGCCTTACGAAGGAACAAATTCGAGACCTCCCTTTTAGCGCTAAATTTGTCTTGGGAAATCTACGGGATCTGCGGGATTTCGTAAAACTTAGTAAGAAGGCAATGAGGACCCGGACTCCTCACGTTGCGAGCGGGAAACGTCTATCGAACACAGCGGCATATTTCACTTAGGTTATTTATAACGATATGGGACTTTCCCAATTCGTTTAAATAGTGCCCTGCGAAGCGGGCAAAGCCTGCTATTATATGTAATATATCTATCTCTCTATATACAAGGTAAGTCAAAATGAATATAGTGATTACAAACGGCTATAACTATTTAATGAAAAAGAATTTATCGATAAGATTAACACAGAATGTAGACGGAACTCCAAAATTTTGTATACATACGTCATAGATGTTCTATGCGACTTCCCTCGGTCACGCAGACAACATCTAGGCGGTAGTCCATTTCACGCCATACATTCTGAAGCATTTGTTCAGTCACCGACGCAAGCGCACTACAAATGCGTACTTTGAGACCCTACGATTTTTATCTATGGGTTTATGTGAAAGATAGAGTGTATGTGCTTCCAATGCCCAAAACAATTGAAGAAATCAAAGTACGCATTTGTAATGCGCTTGCTTCGGTGACTGAACAAATGCTTCAGAATGTATTGCGTAAAATGGACTACCGCCTAGATGTTGTCCGTGTGACCAAGGGAAGTCACATAGAACATCTATGACGTATGTATACAAAATTTTGAATTTCCGTCTACATTCTGTGTTAATCTTATCGATAAATTCTTTTTCATTAAATAGTTATAGCCGTTTCTAATCACTATATTCATTTTGACTTACCCTGTATATTGACTCGCTACGTAAACAGAAACGTTTCTGAGGGGAGGGAGGAGGGAGTGCCGCCTACCCCAATCTCTCTTTATAGGTATCTGTATAATTATTTAATAAATATATACATATATTTCTAGTAGTTGATAGTCTTGCATTAATATCTTGTAACTTACAAGTACTTGTACCAAATTTCCTGCAAAAAAATTGCATAATGTATCGGAGTTATTTTGTGTGACCTTGTAAGCTAATTATACCAATTCTTTGTCCGTAATTTCTAACGGAAAAACATGTTTTTAAATATTCTGATAACATTTCATTATACTTCATGGATTGTAACCCTATTGAAATACACTTTTAAGAAATACCGTCTATCGACCGCAATGGTGCGAAATTCTTCTGTGCGTTCCGCCACAGTTAATTTTATATACCGATAAAAAGAATATACCTAATTCATCATAACTCATTAATATTTCAATCTATCATTTGAATGATTACAGAATGTCATCGGAATACCTTTAGTGTGGTCCTGTAAATAATGTATTTAGTCTTTGCATGTCTTTTATTTATTTAATTATTTATAATTATTAATTTGAATAAACATGCTTTTAAGCATCTGTATAATGCATATTAATACCATTATGTTGAATGTAGCCTAAACGCGTTAAAATGCGCTTAAATAAAAATTTGTTCATTAAGCTCTAATGTCACAAAATTATTTTGTGTGTCTCTAAACACGAGATTTAAACATTGTATAAACCAGCAAAAACTATTCAACACATTCTATGTTTTTCATGAATAATCGCTCGAAATTTAACATATTTTGGATGATTACGTGACATTGTCGAAACACTTTTGCAAGGTCATGTGCATTAATTATGAAGCCTAAGCCCATACATTTTCTACAGAAAACATTATTTTAAGCATCTCAGTAATGCGCGCTAATTTCTTTTTCTTTCTTTCTTTCTTTTTTTTTTTTTTTTATAATGCAGAGTAACGATGTTAAAATGCGTTTACAGGAAATTCATTCGGCAGGCCGTAAGGATAACAAAAACTTTGGTGCGACCCTGTACACAATCCATGAACAATATAGACATAAAAAATTATGCATCTTTTTTCTATACAGAGCCTGAACACGTGAACCAGTTTGCAAGTCAATAGGAGGATTTTTGCATCCGCTATTGCGGTACATACAAATTTTGTTCGTAGGCCGTAATGATAAGAAAAACTTTGGTGTGTCCCTGTACACGAACTACAAATAGAATACACGCCCATAACTATACAGCTAATTTTGTGTGGCTCATGAACATAGGTACCCATTTTCAAGTTAACTGCGTGATTTTTTCAGCCGCTACGCGAGACAGACAGACTCAACCCAAAATCTTTTCGAGTCTACACATGGAGGCTTCCACATTTCGGCAATTACAATTTGTTGTAACTTTGCATTTACGAAAATGCAACAGGAAGCACACAATATGTATCGTTTGGTAACGCATACTTATTTTTTTTTTTTCCACTTTCATTGACTATATATAGGGTAGAGAAGATATTGTTTTTCGGTCAAATTTTCGAAATTTAGCTGTTGTTGTAGTTACACGTTTTGAGGCCCCCTGAATCTGAAAAGCATATTTTTAACGGCTGGTCTCTGTGTGTCTGTTGTCTGCACGTCTCATGAACAAAAAGCAGCCGGAGATCCGAATTCGGTATTCTAAATGTGTATCATGTAGGGAGGGTACACTAAACTTTAAGTTGTGTTGTGTACAGGTGTTGTGTAAAGTGTTTTGTGTACAGGAACACCCAAGACAATTCAAATACATTACGTCTATGAGGAATTTTCTGGTAAGTATAGTGAGACATCTATAGGTCGCCCTAAACAGAATGAACACCTTTTAATGCATAAAAGCACTTTTTGTGTAGATTGTGGCATGGAAATCATTCATCAATCGTTCACAAGCCTACTCAAAGTATTTGGATATATTGGTCTACACTTGAAAATTGCTGGAATCGCAATTCGCTTTGTGTTAGATGTTTCCCATATAAGACTAAATTTAAGTACACAATGGGATGCGCATGTTGTTTATTAACAACTAGCAGGCTTCGCCCGCTTCGCTGGGCACTATATTTAAAAGATTTCTTTTTAATTGAATAATTGAAACGTTTAAATAAGTATATTTCGATTGGGGACTATTTTCTTCACAGTTTTAGTATGGGATCTCCTTGACAATATCAAACATTTTTTGAACTTCTCGAATCTGTGCAACAAAACTATAATTAAAACGAATATTCTCGAAAACAGTCAAATAGAAATTTTAATTCTTCGAATATTCTGGAAACAGTTGAAGCTGTTACTCGTACAGTAAAAGTCACTATTCGATGAATGGTCAAATCAGAGAACGCACACGTAAGTCGTTTTCGCAGCAATCACTATAACGCACGTATGTACGCTTCACGCACATGAACCTCGCCCCCCTCCCCCCCCCCCCAAAAAAAAATAAATAAAAAATTGCAGACTGTGTACATCGCTGTGCATGAATCTCAGGACACACGAAACTCGGTTCCGCGGCAATCATTATCACGCATGTTAAAACCAAAAAACATCATTGGACAGCCCTACCATGCTGTGCATGAATTTGAAAACTCACGAAACTCGGTTTCGCGGCAGTCACTATCACGCATGTTAAAACCAAAAACACATCTCTACCAGGCTGTGCATGAATCTGAAAACGCACGTAACTCGGTTCCGCGGCATCAAATCTCTCGTAATTCTTTATAACGTAGCTCTAGTTTAACGTAAAATACACTCAAATCAATGAAAATCAAATAAAACAATCAAATCTCTCGTAATTCCTCAAGACGTAGCCGTAGTTCAATGCAAAACACACTCAAATCAATGAAAATCAAATAAACAAATCAAATCTCTCGTAATTCCTCAAAACGTAGCTCTAGTTCAACGTAAAATACACTAAAATCAAAGGAAATCAAACAAATCTTTTGTAATTCCTCATAACGTAGCTCTTGTTCAACGTAAAGTACACTCAAATCAATGAAAATCAAATAAACCAATGAAATCTCTTGTAATTCCTCATAACGTAGCTGTAGTTCAATGTAAAATACACTCCAATCAATGAAAATCAAATAAACCAATAAAATCTCTCCAAAGATTCTCCATTCTACGTCATTATAGAAATGGGAAGTTTTATTTTCACATTTTTATTAATTAAAAGAAAACTAATCAAAAATTCGAAAATCTGACTTCGATGTGCACAATGACCCTTCGGAGGGCACCTTTGTGTTAAATCCCGTGACTGTCCGAGCTACCGTTTTCGAGAACAGTGAAATATACATATATATATATATATATATATATATATATATATATACAAACATTGCTCTTTTAATAGTATAAGATATACAGAGCTACCCAAAACAGCTGAAGGATCTCATCTATTGAATGTAACTGATGGAATTGCTTTGCTACATTTTATTATGCCGACGAACACTGCATACATAAGCATACTGTAAACAAAGTATTTGTAAAAGTTTTATTTTAAACTATTTTTTTCTGTAACGTCACGACTTGAGGGTCCTTGATCACGAGAGTCTAAATTTGAGCGGTTGATCTGTATGTCTATCTGTTGTCAGCATAACCTGAAAATAAATACCTGCAGGAAATTCAAATGTGGCATTTTAAAGTTCGTATTAGGCTGTCCCTTGAAAATTTTGATCAAGATTGGCAAATTAATAACACCCTCGATTTTTTTTTTTTTTTTTTTTAATGTAAGCACTGTAATTGACCGGGTAGCTACCCCTCCCCCCCCTCCTCACAGACTTATATGTCGAATAAAGTTGCTCTTGAGTCTATTTTCGGTTGTTTTTAAAGTACATTGAACTTTATTACCTTACTTTATAGATCATAAGACTTAATAGGCAATCTGTCTTCATAATATTGAAATGCAGGGTAAGAGAAAGTCGCGTGAGTGACACACAATGCCTTTTGTAATACTTGTACAATGAAATAACATTTAATAAAATAAATGTACCTATGTCTGTTAGACCAATGGTTGCTAATGATTGTGACCCTACATAAAAACTAGTTGGCATAGGTGTACTCTGCTCAGTTCCCCATCATATGTATGATCTCATAAATTTCTTGTACAGGACATATTATATACGTGTTAAGAGAAATGAATTTGACCAAACGCTTGACACAGTGACAGAACGAAATCCTCGCCTTATAGGCTACCCACCATTCTGTTCGATATCTTATTCTAATCTGTTAATTTATTTTATTGGGGTCAATTTCATAGTTTATTTTCATGCTACTGTTTCCAATTTAACTTTCCCAAAAATGCGTATTTATATGAAATATCACCTCTTTTTGCTATGTTGATAAAAATCTTAAATTTCGAATAACTTACGACATTTTCCCATTAGAATATTTTTAGTGAATCATGTTCATACAAGTATCATAAATGTTATTTTGAAATTGTCTGATATATTTATGATCCTAAAAATGGACGTTTATGTTCGATTTCGCCTTATTCTACCATTTTAAGTAAATCGTAAATTGCACATAACTTACAAATTTTTTAAATTGGAAAATTCATACTCTATAGTATTCATGTCAGTATCCTAAATAATATTTCAAAAGTGGTCTGACATCTTTATGATGAAAATATCCCTCAAGATTGACGTTTGTGTAAAATTTTGCCCTATTCTGTTATGATAAGAAATTCGTAAAATTCTAATAACTTACGAAATTTTTATATTGGAAAATTCATAGTGAATAATATTCATGCCAGTATCCTAAATAAGATTTCTGAAGTAGTCTGACATCTTTACGATGAAAATATTCCTAAAAATTGACGTTTATGTGAAATTTTGTCTTACTCTGCCATGTTAAGAAATTCGTAAATATTCAATAACTTGCGAAATTTTTAAAGTAGAATGTTTATAGTAACTGATGTTCATTCCGGCATCAAAACGGATATTTTAAAATTGGTCTGACATTTTTACAGCAAAAGGTTTTCATTTAGTGCAAGTTTAAGTAAAATTTTGGCCTATTCTCCCATGTTAAGAAAATCGTAAATTTCGAATAACTTACGAAGTTCTTTAATTCGAATGTTGCAAATAAATAGGGTTCTTGCCAGTGTCTAAAGTAATATTTTAAAACTAGTCTGACATCTCTGCGATCATTTGTTCGTGAGATATCGTGTAAACAGACTAACAAACTAACGGACAAACACACTAACAGACTGACACACTAACAGACACCCTACAGACAGACACCATACAAATTTTGTCATTTTCGGATTCCTCACACCTGAAAACGTATAAAAAAGTCAAAAAACCGAGGTCGAAAATTTTCACGATTACCTAAGTTCCCCATACCTATAGTATAATGGGGAAGTAATAAGTATTGCTATTGTTATTATACAATTGATTTTTTTTTTCAATAAAATAAATAATTTAATTTTAAGTAAAAAATAAATAAATAACAACAAATTTTACGCTCGATAAATTTATTCGCCCATAAATATATGCAGTTTCAAAATTTTAGTATTTAATTGTATTAAATATTATCTTATATCGCAAGTGTCATTTCACTCATCCTAGTTTTAGAGGTTAAACCTCATCAATATTTTCGTATTAGTAAATTTAGACTAAAAGTACTAAAGGAGCTTTTTTATTTGTTTGTGTATTTATCAGTTCCCCATCATACTATAGGTATGGGGAACTTAGGTAATCGTGAAAATTTTTGACCGCGGTTTTTTGACTTTTCTACACGTTTCAGGTGTGAGGAATCCGAAATTGACAAAATTTCTATGGTGTCTGTCTGTAGGGTGTCTGTTAGTGTGTCAGTCCGTTAGTGTGTCAGTGTGTTAGTCCTTTAGTTTGTTAGTCTGTTAACACGATATCTCACGAACAAATGATCGCAGAGAGGTCAGATTAGTTTTAAAATATTACTTTCGATACTGGCAAGAACTCTATTCATTTGCAACATTCGAATTTAAAAACTTCGTAAGTTATTAGAAATTTACGATTTTCTTAACATGAGAGAATAGGACAAAAATTCACTTAAACGTGCATTTAATGGAAACTTTTTACTGTAAAAATGTCAGACCAGTTTTAAAATATCAGTTTTGATGCTGGAATGAACATCAGTAACTATTAATATGCTACTTTGGAAATTTCGCAAGTTATTGGAAATTTACGAATTTCTTAACATGGCAGTATAGCGCAAAATTTCACGTCAATAAACGTCAATTTTGAGAGATATTTTCATCGTAAAGATGTCAGACTACTTTTGAAATATTAATTAGGACACTGGCATGAATATTAATGACTATGAATTTTCCAATATAAAGATTTCGTAAGTTATTGGAAATTTACGAATTTCTTAACATGGCTGAATAGAGCAAAATTTCACATAAACGTCAATCTTGAGGGATATTTTCATCGTAAAGATGTCAAACCACTTTCGAAATATTATTTAGGATACTGGCATGAATGTCATATACTATGATTTTTCCAATTTAAAAAATTCGTAAGTTATTTGGAATTTACGATTTACTTAACATGTCAGAATAAGGCAAAATTGAGCATAAACTTCCAAGACAACTTCAAAATAACGTTTATGATATTTGTTTGAACATGATTGAATACAAATATTCTGATAGGAAAATTTCGTAAATTATTCGTAATTTACGATTTTATCAACATAGCGAAATTGTAAATTTTTCATATAAATATGAATTTTGAGGATTATTGCATTGGAAATAGTGGCATGAAAACTAAACAACGGAATTGACCCCGATAAAATAAATAAATAGATTAGAATAAGATAAATATATCGAAGTGAACGGTGGATAGCCTATTAGGCGGGGACTTCATTCTGTCACTGTATCAAGCTTTGGTCAAATTCATTTCTTTTAACATGATTATAATATGTCTCGCACTAGAAATTTCTGAGAACATAAATATGATGGGGAACTGAGTAGAGTCCACCTATGCCAACTAGTTTTTTCTTTAGAAAATGAAATACTAACTACGATTGCATTTAAATGTACATAATTTTCATTTTATTATAATTTATTATTATGACTCAATATAAAAATCAACAATGCTATAATGCAATTATATTAAATTATTTCTATTACTGTTGTCGGCAAAAATAATTTAAATTAATTAATAACTTCTCGATTCATTTCTCACTCTTTTCTCTCTTAGGTAACTAACTGAAATCTTTGCTGAAAATGGAGGTAAGACGTACTTTTTCCTTAGAATCTTTTTTTGCAGGTTCCCGTAAGAAGAGGATGGACATCGTGTACGACGGACGTGGACATTCTGCTGAAGCTATGAAAACGGGCGGCGAAGAAAAGGGAGCTCTCAAACAGGTAACTTGGGCGGAGGAGCTGGTGCAGGAAATTATGATTAGTCCTGCACCTACGCCTCCACCCTGGCCACCAGTTAAAATTAAGTGGTGGCAAAGGTGCTTGGCATTCATGTGTATCTGCTACGAAGTAGATTTTTAAATTGTAAACAATCGCCCTCAACTTTTTAAAATTTATTTTCTAATGAGCTTTCTTTTTCAAAATTTAATTTCGGAATTACTATTTCAAATGTGTAATTACGCGGATGTTAAAATTTCAGAAAGAGATATTTGTGTAGGTTTCTGTCAGAAAGAATTGTAATTGATTGTCGTTGGAACTATTGAGCCTTCATAACTCAGCCAAAATGCAAAATAATATTTTTCCTTAATAATTTTACATTCATTTTTATAAAATCGCGAAGTTAAATTCTGCATAAATATGTGTAAAAAAAAAAAAAAAAAATGATTAAAAAATGATGACAATTTTCGATTAAATTATATAATATACTACAACAAATTAATAAAAATTTGCAATATTATAGTATAGGTTCCTTTCTAATATGGGGAACAGACTCGACTCCAAATGTTTCGCTAACTCACCAACAACTGTTTAGGGAAACTAGCTAAAGAATTTCTACTAAGTCGCCATCAGAATTTTTATGCCCCCGCGTTAATTAATGTGTTATGTGTCATTAATTTGTTCTCTTTTTTTTTTTTTTTTTTTTTTTTTTTTTTTGAGAATTTGTTTAATTTAAAATTAATAGTTTTCAAAATTTTGCTGGAAACATTTTAAATGGTTCCTTTTTCTTGAATTTTCGCCAATTCTGCAGCATCTAGTACTACCTAAGTCTAGCTCCGATAACAGAAAAATGCCTCTCCAGGTATATTAAGAATAGAGTTATATTGGGAAAAAAATATTTTGTTGGTTACAAAACTTCCAAGATTATTGGAGGAATAATTTTTTTTTTTTCTTTTTGCTTTGATGCGCACAAACAAGTAAAATAATGTTTCTTGATTAAAAATAAGTAATCACTAACAATAACCTACAGTTTAAATATAGGACTCTGCATGTCGATATTTCAATTTTTGACGCCGTTTTGAACTGACACTTTCTGTCTTTCCCCCCCTCTCTCTCTTTAGTAACTGCGATTTTTATACAGAATTTGAACGTACGATTAAGTTTTAAATGATGCTTGCAGATTCAAAATTACAGATTTAAAAAGTGCATTCCCCCCCCCCCCCCATATATATACATATATATATATATATATATATATATAAGGACTTAGCCTGACATTAGAAAAATAGACAATTTACGAGGTTATACAAATGTATTATAATTTTTTTTAGTATAGATTTATCATAAATCACTCTTGGCTAATATAAATTTTTGTCGCCGTTTTAGCGGATTTCTTTCTTTTTTCTTTTTTAATTATTATTATTAATGTTAAAAAATTTACCTATTTTGGTTTATTATTATTATTATTATTGCAATTTTTAATTAATTTATGGTAATATTTCGCATTTTGTTTATATTTTCATTGAGGCAAAGCTTAAAATGGCGCGCGCTTGCAGAGGTAAAGATATAAGTTTTAGAAATGCATCTTCTTTTTTTTCTGCTTGATCATCCAGAAAATAATGGCGCCAGATACATGGAAAATGCATAATTTACGTGATTATTATTAATAGTTCTTTATTTATTTATTTAATTTTTTTCAAGGTTTTATAAATTATTTAATAAATTATCGATATTTTAAATGCGTACCTGGGTTTAAAATAGCTATCGCTGTCGCGGAAATAAAAGTCCTTGGCGAAAAACTTTCGAGTTACTTTGACGCCAAGTGACAAAACTCAGGATTCCATCATAAATCTATTTCTTTTCTTCCTTTTTTAAAAGTCATTTTATAATTTGTAATTTGACACGCTGCTAGGCTTGAAAAGGCTCCTAGGCCGAAAAACGACTGTAACGACTACTATTCGGTGCCAAATTTTCAAAAATCGCATAGATTGATCCTGCACCAAACCTGTTTAAATAGTTTATCAAAATGCTGACAGTAAGCTTGCACGTATCTCTTTCCCCCGTGTTTTCAGAAAAATTATTTTGTCTGCTTCGTAGCATCACTTGTTTGCTTTTTAAGTCTTTATAATAATATCTTATGATCTGTTAGTTTCTTTTGAAGTGAAATTTTATAAATTATTTATAGTGTAAGTAATTTTTAAGTTTATGATTTATTGCATTTAAGCGGCCATTTTTCTGTATATATCTAAATTGTATTTAATTAGTTTTCTGTAGTTTTAAGTACAACCTATGGAAAAAAATTCTTTTTTCGGCCTTTTATATGGAATGCTTAAATTATCTTACAGATCTAAATTTTATTTTCTATTTTTATGTAGTTTTAAGCACCACATATGAAAAAAAAAAAATATTCTTTTGGCCTTTTGTGACTGGTAAAATTATCCTAAAGATACAATAGTTTTAAAATAGTCTTAAAATAGAAATAATAACACACAACACGAACAACACGAACAACACAAACAACATTACACAATAAAAAATAGCAACACAAATCTTTGGCTCTCGAAGGATTCCGAAATGGTAGGCGTGTCTCAGCAACAAGGGTTCTTCAGCTTCTTCCTCGGAATTCTCTGTTTATAGACAAAATGAGTTTCATCCAGTAGTGTCAGCAGCTCACTTATCCAGCATAAAAGAAATTGTGGCAGATGTAACTTCTACTCTTGTCCTTTTCATTCATGGCAGCATCGAAATAAATAGGGTCTTCAGGCTACTGGGGCAGGGAACGGCAGCTTCTTCATTTCCCTTCTTCATCAGGCTATGACGATGGCTCGTTTCCTGTTTGGTTCTTCAGCGGCATCTCTTGGCTTCTTCCGCATGGGCATCCAGCATCTTCATTCCTTCAGGTCGATAAAATGCTAGTGGCTCCTTCCTTTCATTTCTTTCTAAAATAATAAATAGCTTTTTTTTTTTTTTTTTTTTTTTTTGTGTGTGTGTGTGTTAACGTCAGTTTGCGGTCTCCGGCAGCACTGTAATCGATAAACGCCAAAATAGAATTTAAAAAAAAAATTATATGAAAATGTAATAATTAAAATAAATGTTTGTGTGATTTTTAAATAAAGGGTGTGTGTATTTATATTTTTAAAAGGACGAAAGGATTTTATTTTAAAATGTGTATATGTATTTAATATCAGAATGCGAGTATGTATGCTAAAATGTATGTACATTTATAAAT
>OZ005655.1:288534256-288627256 GCA_963930645.1 Salticus scenicus
CTAATTTCTTTAAATGAATATTCATGATTGATGAATAATACTTCTAAGTAGTTTATAGGCCTTAAAAGAAAAGAACACTTGAAATGAGTTTGTATCACAAAATTTTTATTCTGAAATTATTATTCCTCCCCCCCCCCCCTTCTGAAATTGAAGCTTTGAAGCAATGTATATTGCAAGTTTTGTAAAATATACAAAGAAATGTGTATTTATTAGGTACAACATGCAAATATTTTTTTTAAATATACAAATGTATATGTACCATTGTACTAACAAGTATTTTCTGGTACTGCATAAAATTTTGATCACTTGAACACATATAGCAGAACATTGAAAGTATTCTGCAGTTGGGATTTGTGTATTATAAGAGAAAAAAATTTAAAAATACAGTACAAGATTTTTTTTTTTTTTTTTTTTTTTTTTTTTTAAGCAAGACCTAAAAATGACAAATAACTTTCAAAATTTTATTTTATAAATTTGACATGAACATCTACAACATAGAACTCCAATGTGATTAGGAAAATAATAACAAATAGACTTTATACAAAAGTTCCAAATCTTTTTGTAAATGGTAAGTTATTTTAAAATAATTTATTGAAAATATGATTTTTCAACAAATAAATTTAGTAAAATATACATTATTATATAAATAAAGATATTTACATAACACACAAACATATTAACTTTTCTTTAAACATATATACAACAAGCTCACATTATTTACGTAAATTAATCATCAAAAGATATGTCGGGTAATGACACTGAATTTAATGATTCCTCTTTAAGCCAGCTCTCCCTCATTTTGAAACGAGTTGAACGAGCTATAATGAAAACAAAAAATTATCAATAATAACAGAAAAATTACAAGAAAGTAAATTTATTAATTTAACCCTGTCTACAAAAAAAAAAAAAAAATGCAAAATATTATAACTGTGTTAGATGTTATTATAGTAATTTCTTTTAAAGATAAATAAGTACACTTTTTGTACTTTTTTCACTAATAAATTATTTAAATTTTCAGTATAGTTTATTGGTAATTTGTTATTTTGTGGTTAGAGGAAGTTTTTTTTTTTTTTTTTCGGCAAAAACTGAAATCCAGAAAATTCCGATAACCAGAATCAAGTTGGTCCTGTGATTAATGGATAATGGGTTCTGTACTGGATTTGAAATAGAATGTATAACTAAATTTTGTAATCAATCTGCTTATCTCAATCAAAATGCCTCCTCCCTCAAAAAAAAAAACTTTTCCCATTTGGTTCTTTTACTGCTGATAATTTCAAGGATATTTATAAAACGTTTCATAAGTACACTTTTTGTACTTTTTTCACTAATAAATTATTTAAATTTTCAGTATAGTTTATTGGTAATTTGTTATTTTGTGGTTAGAGGAAGTTTTTTTTTTTTTTTTTTCGGCAAAAACTGAAATCCAGAAAATTCCGATAACCAGAATCAAGTTGGTCCTGTGATTAATGGATAATGGGTTCTGTACTGGATTTGAAATAGAATGTATAACTAAATTTTGTAATCAATCTGCTTATCTCAATCAAAATGCCTCCTCCCTCAAAAAAAGAAACTTTTCCCATTTGGTTCTTTTACTGCTGATAATTTCAAGGATATTTATAAAACGTTTCATAAGTACACTTTTTGTACTTTTTTCACTAATAAATTATTTAAATTTTCAGTATAGTTTATTGGTAATTTGTTATTTTGTGGTTAGAGGAAGTTTTTTTTTTTTTTTTTTCGGCAAAAACTGAAATCCAGAAAATTCCGATAACCAGAATCAAGTTGGTCCTGTGATTAATGGATAATGGGTTCTGTACTGGATTTGAAATAGAATGTATAACTAAATTTTGTAATCAATCTGCTTATCTCAATCAAAATGCCTCCTCCCTCAAAAAAAGAAACTTTTCCCATTTGGTTCTTTTACTGCTGATAATTTCAAGGATATTTATAAAACGTTTCTAGTTTAAAAAAATAAACCAATAATATATTATATATTATACTATATTTTCTTATTCATATTTCCTTTCTGGTTTTAGAGCACATTGAGCTAAATATTTTCGTTTGTTTCATAACAGCAATTATCTCCTACATTATATTAACTTTAAGACAATATCAAAAAGAGCTGATTAAAAATTAATAAAACTGTTTTTCAATTACAATAAGATAAAATTTTAATTTATATCTTTAATATATATGTAAATTTAAATTTATTTATATGAAGACCCATTTTTTGAAAAAAGGACTCAGATTTTTAGAACATAGGTCCCAGGGACCCAGGATTTTGAAAGACTAGCGGCATATCACTGCACTATACACCTTAATCTCTATATATAACATTTCATTTAGTGGACAAAGAAAAAAAAAAAGGATAAATAACAAAAATTATTTTATCGGTATGGTATTTACTAAAATCAAAATTTCAGTTAATGGAAGCATTTACAAACAAATATACTTACAAAATTCTGGGTCATCAAGAGAGACAATATCAATTTTGGAGATTGTAGAAACATCTGCAGCAGGCACCTAAAAACGAAAATTTAGGCCAATAATCTATAATTTTTTTTCAAAAAATTTAAAATTATAGCATGTAATGTAACATATTCTTAAAAGAATTCCACTTATATATTTACAAACTACACTTTATTGCAGCAAAATGTGCCGAAAAGCTGGTGTTGCTACTTACATGATATATATATATGTGTGTGTGTGTATATTTATTTATATTTTAATGTTTTTACGCATTTTGAGATGTTTTAAATAAAACTTTACTATTTTTAGAAAATATCTGTATGGCATCTCTTAATCAAGAACTTAGGTACAGAATTTCATACTTAGTTTTATATTTAGTTGCTCCTCAATATAAAATTATGTCTGCCAACTTTTGGCACATAATAGCTAATAGATGGTGCTGCTATGCTGAAATTGTCACCATTTATGGAAATGAAATATCTCATCTTCTATATTGTATAAATACACCAAAATTTGCAATGGCAAATGAGTAGGTACTATGTAAAGTTACACTGTTTTAATTTGGATGCATATTTAGGAGAAAGGGGGGCACTGCAATTGTTTCCATTTATGAAAAAGCTGCATTTCAGTTTATGCTGTGTAAAAATGTGAACCTTCATATGAGATAGATGACATAAAAAAATTATGCTGACTTAATTTTAGTGTATAACAGCCAATAGGTTTAGTATAGCACAAGAGCCATTTTTATGTTTTTCTTAATTAACCAATCAAAATATTAGTTCTCTTTTTTTTTCTGAAAAATGTTTGTTTTTAATTATTTCAACCCAAAACAATTATTGTGTGTTTTTGCAATTAATAAGTTTTCTTACAAAGTTCTTAAACTCTAATAATCAGGGGTTGAAATTTTTGTTGAAATGTTAGGAGTCGGTTAAAAAATAAATAAATAAATAAATACAGAGCATTACTGTAATTTTTTGTCCATTTACAACAGAATATGTTCTAAACTTAAGAAGAAGTTTAAAGAAATCTGGTTGCAACTTTGGACCTATTTCAAGAAAGTCATTTAAAGAGTGGCTTGATGTTCCTTTAGCAGAGGCATCAAATACCACCCTCAATTTAGTAGTTGTACTATCTTCTTTCAAAACCCCATGATAAAGGCAGGTAAAAACAATCTTTAGAATCAATTTCAGAATTTGGGGCAGGTTCCATATGATGTAAGTCAATATATTCTTGCATAAAGGCATGGTATTGCTCCTTAAGCTCATGATTTTTATTAAGTTTAGATTCTAACAAATAAATCGTTTTAAAGCATTTGATTGTGAGTTACCTAAATTTGGAGCTTCTTTAAGGGGAAGATCCACCATGTATCTTCCAGACTGAATTCATCTAACAATTTTAGTGTATTTTTCTTCAGAACTGTGAATTGGTATTGCATCAGGAAGGGACTCAATTTCCCAAAATTTCTGAAGATCATAAGTCAACTGAACTGTAGCATGGCAACTAAGGACAGTTTTAGAATGCTGAAAATTGTTTGAATACATGACTCCCAAGAGTAACCATCCCAATTTGGAACTTAACGCACATGGAGCACCTTTAGGATCCAGAATAGATTGCCCTAAAATTATTAAGGGAAATAAATCCGCACCAAGGAAAATTTCAACTGGACTCTAAATATAAAATTTAGGATCTGCTAAAGGTAGACCTTCCAAATGAGGCCATGAAGATTTTCGAACAAAATTAGGAAGATTTACCGTAACATTATTTATTATTAAAGCATTCACCTCCATTTTTCCTCCATTCCTTTCATTACTATAATACGACTTTAAAATAATATTAACTTCAAAAAGTGCAGTTTCTGCAACAATATTATTTACACCTGAGATTCTATGATTTGTGGTTTTCATAGGTAACCCTAATTTTTTAGCACAAGAGCTGGAAATTAATGATTTTTGACTTCCTGAATCCACTATGACTCTACATGGCACAAACCTTCCAGTATTTGATTTTACAAGAACCATAGCTGAAGATAAAAAAAGTTTGATAGCTCTCCTGGGTGCTGGTTAAACAACTAGAGTTGACAAAGAATGGACTTTCAATGTTGAGATTAGTATTTTCAATAACAGGTGGAGAATTAACTTTATTTTTCTCGAAATGGAGAAGTGTATGATGCTTAGCATTACACTGTCGACATTTTGTTGAAATCAAACATTTATTAATGAAATGATTACCACGTAAACAATTTATGCATAGTTTTTTACCCTTCCCAGTATTCCATCTATCTTCAACAGATTTTTTTTAAGAAAGTGTGGGCACTTGAAAAGTGCATGAGATCCCGAACATTCTGAACAGACAGAATTATTGGATTTTATATCTGAATTAGATATTACAGCATTAGAAACAGATTTTTTAAATACTACTTTTTGTTTACTTTCATATTTAGAATAGTACTTATCAGCAATATCTTGCAAGCTTCTCGCTTGTTTTTCAAGAAACAAAATAAATTCATCATAGGTGGGAAAAGAATCACTATATAAAGATAATTCCCATTACCTCTTTAAATTATCATCCAATTTTGAAAATTACAAACAAGAATTAAATCCACAAATAAATTAAATTCAAATCCTAAACATTTCAAGTTACGTATTGCTTCATTACAGTTGTCTAATAATTCTAAAATAGATTTTTGACAATTTGGTTTAAAAGATTTGAATTAAAGAATTTGTTTAAGAGCATAAGCTAGATTTTTTTATTATCGAATCTTGAAATTAGTGTTGCCCAAGCTTCCTTATAACTTGCTTCAGTTATTGGAAAGCCTTTTATTAACTTATTGGCAGATCCAATAACAGACGCTTTTAAATATTGTAATTTTGGGAAATCGGAAAACTGAGTGTTCTCATGTATAGTGGTTACAAACATTTGCTTGAAGCTTAACCAATCCTCCAAATTGCCAGAGAAAATAGGCAATTCGAATTTTGGAAGGTTGATAGATTGCTTCGAAACAGAACAAGAATTTTCATTAACCTGTGTTACAACCTTAGTGTTCTGAAAACAAGAAAGTTCTAATCTTGACTCTATCTGACATTTTATGTGAATAAGTTTCTCTGCCCATTTTTCATTATCTTCAATTTTTTTTTTTAATTCATCTAAATCAGAAATAACTTTCTCAACTTCATTCTTAATGTGTTCTAATTGAGTTTGTTTTTCAAGTAAATGACCTTTCAAAATTTTTATTTCTTGAATGGTTAAAGGATCTGCTTTCAAAGATTTTATAGCTTTGTTCTCAAATTTAGTCACCGAAGACCGAATAATAGTTCTTTTTACTTTTAGTTTTTCAATTTTTAAAGACATGAGATTTTTTTTTTCCCCCCAAGTTTGTAAAATATTAATTTTTACTAAAAGATTTAAATGATTTCATAATTTAATATATCTCTGGCTTGACGGACCAAAAATATAGAGGGATTTTGAATAGAATCATGGACTGTATGGTTTTAAAAATTGCTGGTTTAAAATAAATTGAATCCTAAAATCAGTTTAAAATGAATTTGAAGGACTCACCTTTCTTTCAACTGAATTAATAAACATATTTACAAAAGAATGAATAAAAAGCTTGAATAAATAAACATAATTGAATATAAACGTGAATTATTGACTTTATTTCAGCTCATACGTTAGAATGAATTTTTCCAGCTTACCATAAAAAATCACAACAAAAAAGAACAAACTAGAATAGATCAGCAGGAAAAAAAAAAAAAAAAACGGTTCTCAGCAAATTGAAAAAAGAAATTATTTAAAGTATAACTGACAATTAATTGAAAACATGAATAAAAGAAATAATAATAAAAGAAAAAAATAATTGATTTAGCGTTTAAAACACATTAAAATATCAATAAAAAGAATGAATTTAATCAAAGTTTTTATACTAAAATTCTCTCAAAATTGCATAGTGCTGCCATCTATTGGCAAAATTAAGAGTTATTAGAATTCTCAACACCCCCAACTCCTGAATCCGAATGTGACTCCCATTTTGCCTAATCACTCACCATTTTCTCGGGACACCACTTCCTCCCTCCAATTTTTATCATTGTTCGGTAATTTTATGGCCATGAATTTCATTTGGAGAAGGAAAAAGAATTAATTTAACACTTAAAAACAAAAAATATAATGTTTGATAAATAGCATTAATAGATTAAAAAAATATAAGAAATGTAATACATAATTTCAGTGGCTAACCCCCCTAAATTTTCCCCTTGCAGCAAATGTTGATGTTTTAGAAATTTTCAAATCTGTAGCCCCTCAAACGATATTTAACAGTTAAAATAATCCCCCCTTCCCTTTCTTAAAAATCAAGTTTATAGCCATAAAATTACTGAAAAATGATAAAAATAGGGGACAGTCCCTAAAAACGTGATAGTGCAAAATGGACGTCCTATTCAGGAGGTCATTTTACATAAGATTTTGCCAAAATTGTGTTGGGGGGCGGGGGGCAATTTTCATGCCGAGTAGTGTTATTTCTTTATTTATATGGGGAAAAAAATTATATTCTCTACATTAACCCAGAAGAATATTCTCACTTCACATTTCTAAGTACAAATCACAATTAATAAATTATAATTTTAAATTAATTAATTTCATCAAGACAGTCTTTATTAGAAAAAGTATATATTTTGAACATTAGAACTAATTTATTTGTTACTCTGCTTAATATGAATTACAACATGTATTTTCTTTAAATTTATTTTTCAGAAATCACTAAAAAAATTCAGTTTCAAAGTGTAATTATATTGTTAAATACAAAATAAATCTGGTCATTAAAATAATTTGAATTTTAACCTACTGATTAAATTTAATGTCATATTCAAGCAACTTTTGATCTTAATTAAAAGTACCATTAAAAAAAATAAATAAATAAAGGAAATACATAACTTACAATATTAGGGTTAGTAACCATTCTTCCTTCGGACAAAATACTAGAAGCAAATGAGGACAAACTAGTCTTTGTAGCATTTTGAACTACTGAACTTGCAGAGCTAAATATATGTCTGAGAAAATTTATATTTCAATTAGTAAATGTAAAAATCAAATAAGAAAAATAAATATTATTTATGATGATAAACGTATTGATGTTGAAAAAATCTTATTACTTATATCCCGTTCGATATTTTTCTAGAAAGACATCACTGTCATCATTTTTGTTAAATATTTGCTTTTCTGAAAAATAAATAAATAAAATATATTCAAATAAATGGCAATTTTTTTTATTAAATTAAAAATAAAACTAATATATAACTAATTTAAAATTAAATAATTAATATCCAGGCAAATAAACTACTATGTTGTGACCACCACAAGAGTTTCTTCTATAACCTTGCACAAATTTATGCAGTACAAATTATTTATTAAATTATTTTCCATGATGATTGCAGATGATTGATTTTTATCTCAAAGCAGTATAATACTATATATGCCCAAAGAAAGCCAATTTTGTGCCAAAATCAGAAGAAATGTATTTTTTTTTTTTTTTTTCGTTAAAAATTTTAAAAAATCGATAACTGTTCAAAATTATTACAGATCTATGGTTCAATCATTCGTTTTAAAAGTATTGACGAGTTCTTTTGAAAGATACTCATACTGAAAATTTAAACTCCCAAGCTAAATTAAAAAAAAAAAAAAAAAAAAAAAGAAAAATCCTTTCAAGCTCAGTTCAAAAAGTAGGATGATGTTTTTAAACTTTTGAAATGGTCGCCATATTAATACAGTATGGCAAACTGAATTAATTTAGTTCAGACCTTGATGCACTATGTAGATAACAAATTTTACAGGTTGAATACTAAATTTGGTTGAGACTTTGATATGGAATATATATAATATATATATGAAAGGATAAAAAGAATTAAGATTTTAAATTAATATTAAGTGATAACTTAATATTTATATCTCAGAATAACTCTTAAATTTAAGAACAGTTTGGTGGGAATTCTATTCTGGAGCCCAGGTAGGATTAGTTTGACAGCAGAGCACGACAGAACGTGGGAATCAGATCTGAGAACAAGTTTTAGAATAAAAATTATGCAATCGTCAATTTAAACGGCAAACAATTGCAGAATACTTAATCCCAGATGTCCAGGTTGACCAATGATAAAATGTAGGCGGGAACTAGCTCAGCTAACTACCCAATAAGAATTCATACAAAGAGTTTGGGTTCATGCCGAAATGAGCGGTATTTAAGCTGGAACACATGAGAAATCGTAGCTTTTTCTTTTTCTGGTATTGACTTGCCTAATAGACTCACGGTATAATCATACTACATTATATAAATTTTCCAAACGGGAATCGTGACCCTTCGGGGTTTGCAGCAACGACGGTGGATGATCGCCGACCATCGACATTGTATCTGGAACTATCCGCTCAGGATGTCTTAATACTCGGCCCATGACTGTACTTTGAACTTAATAAAGGATTATTAGTTAACTGATGGACTCCTCATTCCTTTCCTAAAGCTACCTTCAAACTCTGGCAACTGCACAGCGTCAATGGCAGCTTCTTTTCATATTCCTTTGATGTGGTATTTGAGTTGCCACTTACAAACCTAGTGCGATAACTGCATGGGGACCTGGGGCTCTATTCTCGTCTAGTTGCTTATTAAGGCTCCCTTCAGACACTGGCAACATACAGCGCGTCAAAACTCATAAATTATCTATTGTCCGAAAGTTCCCTTTGAAATTTTGCACACATTTACAATGAAGGACATTACTTTTTATTGCTCTTTTACAAAAGAGACCCCCTTCTCATGCAACTATCACACTAGGAGGTTTGGGAGCTTCGATTGCAGCGAGCGTCGATCTCCTAAACCAGATCAAAGAAATATCAATAGAGCCGACTTGCAGCTTTCTTAAGTTGCCAGTCTCTGAAGGGTCCTTAACCGTAACCCTCGACATCATCGGCCAAATAACTGGTTTCGTCTAGGGCGGTGACGTCAGCAAACTTGGATTCAACTAGGATTCTTTCTGACGGCGTGACCTTCGAACCGACTAGTGTAGCAAGATTTGAGTTCAAGTTCATATTCCATGCTACTCTTCTCTTTTTCTTGTTGTATGAGTGCGAAAAACGTGCTTTACACGTGCTAAAAAAGTATTTTATATATTAAAATGATGTTATTTCCATTATAAAAGGTATAGTTTCTTTCTCAAGTATGCCTAGTACATGCATAATACATAACTGTAATACCAATCAAAGAAATTGTCAAAAAACAGGAAGAATATCGGAGAAAATGGATAGCAGATCTAGAAAATTTCGAACCTACCATGTACAAGGTAAGAAAACATTTTATTTTTATTACTTAATAATACTATTATTTTATTTGTTAAAACTTTTTATTTATTCAATGCTATCGATTTTATAAAAAAAATCTATAAAGTTCTTTGACATCATTCAGAAGACCTTACAAAAAGATATTTTCTGTGTTGTATAATAACTTTGCATAAATTTAATAAATGCAAATAATATTATCGGGTATTAATATTTCTAAGCATTTATTTTAATTTTGCGGTCTGTGAAAGATTTGAAATACATTAAATAATTAGTATTTTTAGCGTAATTCTTAATTTTTGAAATTAAATATTACATACACACACATATATATGTATTATTGACATACCAATAGACACTAAAAAAAAAAAAAAAAAAAAACTTAATATTTCTATTATTTACAAGTAAATATGTAAAATTCTGAATCATGATATTATGGAGAATAGCTGTTATTAATCTTTTAAATGATTAAGGTTTTATTTATCAAAAAATATTTTTAACAAAAAAAAAAAAAAAAAACAAGAAAGAAAAAAGAAAAAAAAAATCGTATTAGTATTTCTCCAAACCACTTCCAAATAATTTATAAATTCTTAAAGGAAGAAAAAATTTTTATTAATATGAAAGTAAATAAATGAATTAAATTCTAAATTGCTTAATTGTTTCTTAAGATATTTATTTTTTTAAACTATATAATAAATCTAACGCACAATGCACAATCCAAGGAATAACTTGAAAAAAAAATGCATAATTTTTGTTTGTTTATTTATTTATACTTTCCCATACATATTTATAAATTTTTTCATTAATATCTTTTTTTTTTTTTTTAATAGGCTACGTTCAGATGCTGTGCCTACACAATTTCCTAATCTTCCATCGTATCTTACTTGTCTTCAAATCCAATCCAGTTCGAAGAGAAAGCCCTGAAAACAAAAAATCTAAAATTGAAGCTGATTTGCTCTATAAAGCTTTGGAAGAAAGTCTTTAAACCGAACAAATCTACGATTCTTTGAGAAACTTTTTTAATTTAAAGGATCTTACAGCTTATTAATCAAGATCATTGGATTATTGTACAATGTGAAACGCAAATTATGTTTTTAAATATTACTACAAATCCTGCTCCAAAAACAGAGAAATCTCTTTTGATTAATGAAAAATTAGAAGTAACATGTTACAATAAAGGCTTAACGTTGGGAAAAACAGGTAAGTTTTCTTTTCCTTGTACTATTACATTATTAATAAATAATATAAATAAATTTAATGAGGTATTATATGCATTGAAACAGGTTGATGAGAAAACAACTGAAAATCAAACTTCTATTATCTTAAGTGTAATTGAGGCATTAAATGCAATAGAAAATGATGATAATGAAAACATGATAAAATTTATAATAGAACAAATTTCCTTTCTTATTTGCAATATGTATAAATACAGGTATTCGAGTGATACTTCAATATTTTGCATATTTTTTTACACAATATCTCCCCAAGCATATAGATTTGTAAGAGAAAGTAAAATTAGAGCGGCTATGTACATTGTATAATTTAGATTCTAATGCTGAGCAATATGATTTAATTTTTTTGCATTACATTAAAACTAAATATTCATTGCTTGAATATCAAGATAAGCTAATTATATTAATGATTGATGAAATACATCTGAAAGAATTTATGGAGTATAAATTGGTAATATAGTAGGTGCTTCCTATAATTGAGATTCTTGTGCTTCTAATGCCTATGTACTTATGATAAAAAGTGTTTTATCAAAATCAGTGTTTCAACTGTCTAATATTCTCAGTATTTAATAACAACCAAACTTTTTAAGTAATTATTTAAAAGGAATCATTAGTTTTAAATAGGGATGGACCGGATATGGATTTTACCGGATAACCGGATACGGATATCCGGCATTCCGGATATTTTTTTACTTTGCCGGATCCGGATATCCGGCCGAATATATCATCGGATATCCGGCAGTCCCCTTCCCCAGTTCACATGAAATTTTCAGTTTTTTAAGAGCACACAATAATTAAACTAGTATATTGTGGCCACCACAATACTTTCTTCTATATTTTCCTATGCAAATTTACTAAGGGCAAATAATTTATTAAAACTATTATTCATTAAAATTATCTAACATGAAGAATGCAAATGATTTTTATCTTGGAGAAAACTAAAACCAAATATCCAAATAAGGACAGTTTTATTGCCTATAAATAAATCTTAAAAAATGCGTATTTATAATGGTTATCTCATATCTCATACAAGTTTAGATATAGTCTTCCCGTTATAGAGGAAATTTTCAGTATAGAAGCGCCATCTATTGGTCTTTAAGCATCCAACTTGAATCAGCGTAATGTCTCATAATGTCCTTCTCACATATCAAGTTTTGTTTGATTATACGCCATAGAACCTGAGATATAGTCTTTTCTTAAATTGCAGAAATCTCTGTGTGGCAGCGGCAGCTGTTGAGCGGCTGACATCAAAAATTGATAGAAACTAATTTATGTGAAGATTCAACTACAGATAAATTTTAATGCAATTCTGTGCATTAGTTCCTGAGATATAGCCTTCCCTTAAATTGCGGAAATCGCTTTTTTAGCAGCGCCACCTGTTGGCCGATAAGCATTATTTATTAAAATTACCCACTACGATAAATGCAGGCGATTTTCATCTTACAGCAATCTACAAAACTGCACTATAGCAGCGTAACCTATTGGTAGATATACATCCAAATTGAATCTGCATAGTGTCTCATAATGGTCTTCTCACATATCAAGTTTTGTTTAATTATACCCAATAAAACCTGAGATATAGACTTTTCATTAATTGCAGAAATCGCTGCGTGTGCATCACCTGTTGAGCGGTTGACACCAAAAGTTGACAGATACTAATATATGTCAATGTACATCTACATTTTAATTTATATTAAAATCTGTACAGTAATTCCTGAGATATAGCCTTCCTTATATTGCAGTAAAGCAGCGCCATCTGTTGGACGATAAGCATTTAACTTGAATCAGCATAATGTATCATAATGACCTTCTTACATATGAAGTTTTGTTTGAACATACGCAATAAAACCTGTGATATAGCCTCCCCTTAATTTGAGGAAATCACTGTATTGCAGTGCCACCTGTTGAGCCGTGACACCAAAAGTTGATAGGCCCTAATTTAGGACAAGGTGCATCTATATACGAATTTATATACAATTCTGAGTAGTGGTTTCGGAGATAAAGTTGCCACAAAATTTTTGTCCCTCTCTCTCTCACACACACACATTTTCTAAAAATTGTAAATTCATGTTCTTAGACCTCCCAAAACGTATAAATCCTTCGAAAACCGGAAGTCGAAAATTTTTACGAATCCCATACTTTCTTCTATTGCATATAGAAGAAAGTAAAAAAGATATTTGCATTTCGTTTTTATACAACTGAATTCCATTCGCATAACTAGTATATGATGTGGCCACCACATGAATTTCTTCTATATAATTTTACACAACATTCATTGAACATAATTTTTTTTTTTATTAAATTATTAAATTATTTTTTATTATAAATGCAGATGATTTTTGTCTGAAATAATTATATCACTACATGCTGAAAGAAAGTAAATATTTTTGCCAATATCAAAAGAAATAAGATTTTTTTCTAATTTTTTTTCGTTAAAAGATAAAAAAATCTATAACTTTGTTTTCATTTATCACACATCTATACTTAAACCATTTATTTTAAAGGTAATGACGAAGTCTTTCGAAACAAAACACCCATATTGAAAATTTACTCCCCCCCCCTGGGGGGGGGGGGGTGTTAACTCCCCTTCCAGAGGGTGAAGCTATGCTGCAAAATGCACATTTTTTTTTTCATGTTAACTATTACTATTATAAATAATTCATATTAATTTTACAATCATACGATTAAAATAACTCTCATTATGTACATTTATACAAGATTTTGTCCCATACTGGCATGTTAAAAATTTAGAAAAAATGCGATCACAGCACCACCTATTCAGCAATTGTTCCACAAATCTAATCAGCACCAGTTTATGTCAGGGTTCAACTAAATACCAAGTTTGGTTAAATTTCGTTCATTGGCTCGTGAGTTACAGCGTCCAAAAATTTGTGATAACACACACAGACTGACAGACAGACAGACATTTTCTAAAAACAGTCAAATCGTGTTCAGGACATCCCAAAACGTGTAAATCCATCGAAAACTGGAGTTCGAAAATTTTTACAAATCCAATACTTTGGTAAAAAATGTAAAATTGTAAATATCATTGGGATAATAAAGCCATAACAGAGTTATTTTATTTTATTACGTTATTCTCTATTCAATAAAAGAAAGTATTAGATTCATAAAAATTTTTGACTTCCGTTTTCGATGGATTTACACGTTTTGAAAGGCCTAGAATACGATTTGATCATTTTTAGAAAATGTTTGTCCGTCTCTCTCTGTGTGTGTGTGTGTGAGAGAGAGAGAGAGAACAAAAATTTTGTGGCAACTGTATCTCCGGAACTACTGCTTAAAATCACATATAAATTTATATGCAGATGCAACTTGGCCTAATTTAGTGTCAATCAATATTTGGTGTCAACTGCTCAAAAGGTGGCACTGCTATACAACGATTTCCTCAATTTAAGGGGAGGCTATATATCTCAGGATCTATTTCGTATAAGCAAACAAAACTAATATGTAAGAAGGCCATTGTAAGTCATTATGCAGGTGCAATTTGAATGCTTATCAGCTAACAAGTGGCGCTGCTATAAAGGAAGCAATTTAAAGGAAGGTTATATCTCAGGAACTACTGAGATAAATGTAGATACTTTCATACGCAGATGCAACTTGACCTAAATTAGTGCCTGCCAACTTTTGTTGTCAACCGCTCAACAGGTGGCGCTGCTATAGAGTGATTTCCGCAAATTAAGGGGAAGGCTATATCTCAGGTTCTATTGCGTACAATCAAATAAAATTTAATATGTAAGAAGGCCATTATGAGTCCTAATACCAGTTCAATTTGAATACTTATCGTCCAACAGGTGGTGCTGCTGTACAGCGAGTTCCGTAATTTAAGGGAAGGCTGTAGCTAAGGATCTACTGTACAGAATTACATATAAATTTACATGTAGATGCACCTTGACGAAAATTAGCATATACTTAATTTCCCCCATAGACGCAATGTATTTGAATTCTCTTGGGTGTCCCTGTATACGAATCATTTGTTTGATCTTGATGAAAAATTAAGTGTAGCATCCCTATGTCATAAAAATTTATAATACCATGTTTGAACTTTTTGCTATTATTTGTTCTTGAGGTATGCTGATGATAGAGACACGCACAGACACACAGACCAACCGTTAAAAATAGGATTTTTGGATTCAGGGGACCTTAAATCGTGTAAAAAAAAAAAAAAAAAAAAACTTAAAAATTTTGACCCAAAAACATTATTTCTCTACCATTTACATGGGTAAGAGAAAGTAAAACTAGTATATTGTGACCACCACAAAACTTTCTTCTATATTTTCCTATATAAATTCACTCAGTTAAAATAAACTACAAAGACTATTATTTATTAAAATTATCTACCATGATGAATGCAGGCGATTTTTTATCTTGGAGAAAACTAATACTAAATATTCAAAGAAACACAGTTTAACTAACACCTTAAAAAATAAGTTTTCATACTGGTTATCTCATGTATGAAGTTTCGTACAGCTAAATGCCATAGAAGTTGAAGCATGCATTCCCGTTCTCTGGAAAAAACTGCACTATAGCAGCGCAAAATATTGGTAGATATACATCCAGATTGAATCGGTGTAATGTCTCATAAAGGCTTTCTAACATATCAAGTACTGTTTGATTATACACATTAGAACCTTGAATCTTCCCTTAAGCTGAGGAAATCGCCGTATAGGAGCGCCGCCTATTGAGCAACTAGTTCCAAAAGTTGATCCGCTGTAACTTATGTCAAGGTGCATCCACATGTACTAAATTTTTATGCAATTTTGCACAGTAGTTCCTCAGATATTGCCTTTTTTCAAATCGTGGAAGTCGGCTGCATAGCAGCGCCACCTGTTGATTGGTTGACACCAACTGTTGATAGAAACTAATTTATGTCAAACTGGCAGCGGGAACACATGAAGAGCTTTTGAGCAATTTCAGTATTTTTTTATTCTTTTTTTAATAAAGCGATATAGAGAAAAGTTTCCTTAAATATATAGTGACCAACGAAGCGGGCAAAGTCTGCTAGTACATAATAAAACTGTATTTCTTTGAATATTTAATGTCAGTTTTTTCTAAGATGAAAATTATTTTTGTTCATCATGTTAGATAATTTTAATAAATAATAATATTAATAAATTATTTGCCCTTGGTGAATTTATATAAGAAAATATAGAAGAAAGTCTTGTGATTTCCACAACATACTTGTTTTTAATTAAAAGAAATGAATTGCAGGAATATACATCTATAAAGGCAGATCTCCTGACTGATGTGCTTGCTCGCTCAGCAATGCCGAGTCAAACTAACGGAGACACAAATGTGTAATTTTATGATATTATTGATTTTGTGACGTGATTTAAGAAGCTATTTTTTGAAGTTTCCCCTCAAACGGAGGGAAAAAAGTTGCTTCTCGCATTTCTCACCATATCTTAATGAAAGAAAAAAAAAAAAAGGCAAATATTAAAAAACCGGATATCCGGCATATTAACCGGATATCCGGTGATTTTGATCCGGATATCCGATGATATTTCGGATATTGAAAAATCAGCCGGATATGCCGGATACCGGATATTTTCCGGATATCCGGTCCATCCCTAGTTTTAAAGTACATTCTGTTTCATCAACTTGGTTGTTAATTTAATACAAAAATTAGTAAATGTCCTATATTATGTATTTATCACATTAAAAATAAAATAAATAATAAAATAAAAGTTAATATTTGATAATTTTAAAGATACACTGTAAAACAATTTTGTCAGTTACTACAACATATCTTATACATAATTTCATTTAATGCATAATATTGAAAAAAGTCTTTTCCATTGAATTTCAGTAAATAAATATAACGTAAAAGTATTAATTAAATATATTTATTAGATTGAAATTACGTAATATTTCCCCATACATAAATATTTAAAAATATATACATAATGAATAGCTGCTCTTAAATTAATTTTATTTAAAAAAAGAAAAAAGAAAATATATTTTCCCAACTTTAGGCCATATTTGCTATTGAAATATGTTATCCTCTATTATCTTGCCTATAAATTTGTTTAAAATTTGTATTTGTGTTTCAAATTATGTTATACTATTGATCTAAGCTGTCATATTTTGAAATAAAAGTATTTTTCAAATTTTCACTTGTTTGTTTCATTGACTCTCCATTTGATTCTCCAGTTTTCCTTTTCAGTATTTCAGTAAATAAAGGAAAAATAATAATAAAATATGACTGACATTTAATCAGTTTGTTTTAATAATCAGCCAAGAAAAAGAAGTGAAAAAAATATTTATTATTATTATTATTTTATTATGACGTGTTATAAGAAGCATACACTAGATAAAATGTTGTTTTGGATATTGTTATTATTTTAATTTTTCTGTACAATGAACTCTAAACAAAAAATCTCTATAAGGAGAAAAATGCTGTAAACTTGAAGTTTTTCTTCAATTTTTATAAATCGAAGTGGAATTTTCACAGCACAGGAAAGTAAATTATTATAATTAATAAATTTTGTCTGACAAATCTGTTTACTATTTTTATAAATATAGTATTAATATATCCTACATAAAAAAAAAAAAAAAAAAAAGAAAAGAAAAAAAAATAAGATAGAGAAATATGATAAAGAATTGAAGATTTATAATAATAATAAAGATCAAATCTTAAAAAAAAAAAAAAAAAAAAAAGGAACTTTTTCACATTTATCTCAGAAACTTTTGGAAGAGAGGAATGAATAGAATATTCAAAATTTACAATACTGAGATACATAAATTAGCAGGACTTATTATAGAAAATGTTGAATGTAACATAATAAAGGTGTATTAACTTATTAGTATATTTTTTTACATTCAGATATTTAATTATTGCATAGCATAAGAATCAATTTCTAGACAAAATAATGACTTGTGATTAATTATTACTTCTGAAATTTTCTTGTAAAATTTACTTTTCATTTTACAGTGCAAAAATAATTATTGTACAGTAAAGTTTATTACAGTACAAGATTTTATTCTATTGTTAAAGAAATTCTAAATAGTAATATTGCTGAATTTTCCTAAGGAAAAAATAAACATTAAAATATTGTAAATTAATTACTTGTTTTCAATTTTGAGAAAATTTAAAATGGCATTTTTGAGAAAAATCTTAGACATTACATAAAGAATAAAATAAAATAAATTCGTTATATTTTTGCTGCAGATATTTCATTATTTTCTATTTGTAAACATAAAAAAAAAAAAAAAAGAAACAAACAAAAAAAGTAATTTAAATGGAGAATATTATACATAAATGATCCAAACTTTTTCATATCTTTTCTTAATATTTTACACATAATATTGATAATAATAAAGATAAATATTAACCAAAAGATATTGTGATTTATATGCATATATATTCAAATTATTTGAACGATTTATTCAAGATTAAATTGAAGTTTTTTATAACAAATCTTGAATAATAATTTATACTTTAAAACTTCTTTACACATCATACAATGGTGTGTTAATAAGTTTTAAAGTTTAAATATTTATTGTACACTAGTTTATTAAATCTATATTTAGATTATTTAAAGATTTATTAAATTATTTACACAAATATCAATTATTTAATTGTTATACTGTATTAAGATTAATTTCGGGTGTTTCAACTGAAAATGAAAATATTAATTTAAGAAACAAATTATAAAATAGTACGGTTTTAATATATTATTGGATTTCTAATAGCAAATTAATATTATCGTTTTAGGAATAATAAATTAATTTCTTTATAATTTTTCTTGACTAATCCAATTAAAAATATCTCGAGAGATTTTATTTTTATTTATTTATTTTTTTTTTTTTAATCACTCATTATTGCGGGAAAAATAGGGAGAGAAATACGAAAAAAGAAAAGAAAGAATGAAATATTTGAAAAGAAAAAAAAAAAAGTTTCATATAATAACAGTTATAAAACTTCTCTATTTATCCATAGTTATCCCGAAACAATAAATAATAATAATTTTTCTAATTAATCCAGTTATTTATTTATTTTATTTTATTTTTTTATTTGTTCGTATCCCTTTTTATGAATATGGTGTGTTAAAAATGCCTAAAATAAAGATTGAACATTATGTAATATATACATAATAAAACTGAAAATCATAAAATGCGCAAATCTTTTTCTCTGGATAAACTACATTGGGAAAAAAAAAAAATCATCATGCGACGGCACTTCTGAATCCCAGTAGAGTGACGTCATGAACCAGTTATTCGGCCGATGATGTCGAGGGTTACGCCTTAACCACCACTTGTAATCATTAACGACAGTCTGTAACAACTGTTCTACCCACCATAATAACCATCTTCCGGCTAAATGCTATTCTGGTCTCCCGTTGTTATCTTGAGTGGAAGAAGAAACTCTGCGTTCGAGGGTGGCATTTTAAACAAATCACTTGCAAGGAGTCATTCGTAATCTGTTTTGGGAGGGGAAAGTTGTGAATAGCGATGTTAACAACCGGTTTTCAATGGTGGAAAATGTGAAATGTCCCTTTAACTGAGCAAACTAAAACATTATACAGACGCGCCCATTTTGACTGTGATAAACGACAATCTTTCAGCTGAACAACTGCCTCCTAGCTGCCGGTAACTTAATGATTGTAAACAAGCTCGAACGAGAATAGCAAATCGTCGTTGTCTCGCTTCACAACAACCGGTTTCAGCGTAACGACTAGATGAGAATAGAGCCCCTGGGTCTCTTTTGTAAAAGAGCAATAAAAAGTAATGTCCTTCATTGTAAACATGTGCAAAATTTCAAGGGTCACTTTCGGACAATGGATAATTTATGACTTTTGATGCTCTACTGCTGTTGCCAGAGTTTGAAGGCAGCTTAAGTCCGGTTTCCACTTGGGCTCATTGGGCGGTTTCTATTCAGAATCCTTTGATGTGGCCACTCCAGCTCACCCCAGCTCAAAACCCTGGAACGGGGTCCCCTGCTGAGATAATTGCGGGGCTGGGGGTAGATATCTTTGTCAATTTTGCATGCTTTCCTTTGAGGTAAATGCGCAATCTGATAAAAAAGGGCTACAACTGAAGACAAGACATTTGGCTCTTTGTGTCGGAAGCGTGATTAATGACGTTTTGAGCGTTGATCTTGAGCTCAAGTGGATACTGGCTTTTTAGATGATCATATCACACCAGTGGACACCCAACTTCCTTTAATATATTACATATTATACTAAGATTTAAGGAAACTAAAACTATCTAAAAAATTAACCTTTAAAAAATAAAAAATAGAATTAAATAAATTGTAGATCAATTAATACAAATCCTTATTTTTTACATGAATTCAATAAATTTTCAGCTGCATGCTCTAAAATGTTTAGAAATTATGTGTCACTTAAAGAGAAAAGACATGGGTTAAAATCAAACATACACAATTTAATGCACAGCAATGTAATTTAAGAACATAATATAAAAATAGACTATCCTGAAAATTTTTTCAGGTTAATTTATGACATTTTTTTCTGGTGAAGTATGCCACAACAAAGAATGCAAAAATTACAAGAATTACAACATTAAAAGTCAAACAGCAAAACGGAAATTGGGAAGCAAAATAAAGCAATCTTACATGAACTTAAAAAAGAATAGACCACACATATAGTTGAAAGCAATTCTGATTTACTGTACTGGAATTTTTAAGTTATTCAGCCACGTTTTATGTACACTATGGTACTATATGTCAACAGCCAATGATTGTGTTAATAAAATACGATTAAAAATTTTCCTAAGAACTATTTATTTAACTATATACATACCTAAAGAGGAATCCAATATTTTTTCTAAATCTGCATCAAAATGTGAAGTCCTTTGTTTAACAGTTTCAATATCGTAACTAGGATTAGGTAATGAACACAGGTCACCTGAGAGCTAAAAAATAAAATGTATTAATATCACATATGAAATAAGCGACATAGAAAAAAAAAAAAAAATACTGTGTAACAGTGATATATCTTTCATTACCTACTTTCTAACTTCTAACATGTTCTAAAAAATATTTCGATTTTGATTGTATTATTAAAACACTGTGTCATTTTGACGTATTTCATAGTAAAATGTTTAAATTGCATACATGAAATTTTGACAAAAACTGAATTTTAAAGGGTTTCTTTTAATCATTTCATTGCTTTTTTTAAATTTTGAATTTTAAAAACTTGTATTTCAGAAGAATGTATAGATTAGAATATACATATATTATTTAGTTTCTAACTGTATTATTACTACTGAAATCATACAAAAATTATTTTTGAGAGAGTTTTCTCTCACATGTGTTAGAAATGCCAAACTTTCACAGTATTTCAATCTATGTAATAAGCAATAATCTATTTAGTGGTTTGGGAAGAAATGTAAGACATGCATACCCACACATATACAATGACTTTAATTTACAGTAAGATTTAATCAGTGGCGGATCGTGCACCGAAAATTGGTGAAGAGGCACACTGTATTTTACACTGTATTCATTTATACAATATAAATTTACATTTAGTTAATTTTAGTTAAGACCATGCTTAATAAAAATTATGATTAAAAATACTTAAATATTATTTTTGAGCTCTTCACCTATTTTCGGTTCACGAGCCACCACTAAGATTTATGTAATTTATGAACTTAAACTCATGGCTTAATTACATGCTGGTGAAAAATTCAAAGGGAATTTCTGAAATTCAACTATTTATAGTTCCAACAGGGAGAGTATACAGACTCAGATTTTTTTTTTTTTTTTTTTTTGGTGGTGAAGTAGCTAAAATTCCCATTATTGTTTTAAATGTTTGTTTTATTAATCTTAAAAATATGCTTAATTTATTTCAGTGAACTCCAAAACAAGCACCAGAGTGAAACAGTTTATTTTCTTAAAATGTATTTTGATATTTTGTAATGATTCAGAGTATCGATTCGCAGTACTGACTCATCTCGTGAGCTGTACATCGGCAACAGCAATGGGTGCCTTATAAAGCTGTTCCTTCATCTGTTCTACTGTGTGCAATTAGCACTGCTGCCACCAAAATTCTTATTGTGATACAGTAAAGATAAATGTTTATGCCTATCAACGTAATCCTAATAATTCAAGTCTAGTTCTATTCAATATAAGATATATATAATTGCAACTAACAATCTGGGAATAAATTTGTGATTAGATTGAAGTTAAATGAAAAAAACAATTTATCAAGAATAAATGTTTTAATAAATCAACATCAGTCTGCATTGGCTATTTAAATTTGTTGTAATTTCATTCGTATTGGTCTATGTGGTTTCAGAGATATTATATCTGTAGCTTGGCTTTTACTACGATTAATAATTGATTTACTAAAATATTAATTAATAAAATATTAATTAAAATATTAATTGATAATAAAATATTAATTAAGGTAAATAAATAGTAATAGACGTATTAAAAAAGATCTATTTTGACATTGTTTATTTATCCCCTTCCTCCCCCCACTTACACAGACACAAAATGAGGGGGGGGGGAATTTGAAATACATTACTTCTAAATCATCTTCAATATTATCATAGCCACTTAAAATCCTCAGTTTTTCTATTCTCTTTTTGACATCTGGAATCAACTCCTCAGCTAGCTTTTTACTAGAAAAGAAAAGAAAAAAAAAGTTTCAGATACAATAAATACTCTAAAATGAGAGGATTTTAATTTATCACTTGATGATCAACATATGAATAAACAGCATAAAAGGGCAAAGAAAAAAAGAACTTATTTGGAATAAGCAGAGTTTTTTCAAGGGAAGAAAAAATTGGGATTACATTTAATTAAAATTTTGTTAATGTTTTTGTAAATTTTTAGTTGTTATTAAAAAAAAAAAAAAGAAAAAAAAAAAAAAAAAAAGACACCGTTAATAGCAAACATTTTGTCCACTCTTGATTTTGTTATTATTAATAAAATGACTAATTTAATATATGGGTGATTCTCAATTATTTTCTATAAAAATTGATAAAATAACTGGAAAGACTCTCCTGGTTTGTACAAATCTTTTTCTCAAACTTTATTTAAAGATTTTACAAATTAAATCTGTAATATTAAACTATATATACTTAAAGGTTGTAAAATAATATTATTTGAATCCTTTAACTTATTATGATTTCCACATTATTCTCCTGGCTCAGGGAATTTTTAACCTGGTGCTTAACAGCAATATTTTCGACCATTTTTATAGATTCATAGCATCATTTGAAGATCTTGTTCTTATAGTTTTTAAGTTTTTAAACTGACGTATGTAACACATGTTGCTGGCATTCTTCTGTACAGCATTTCTATTATATATAAAAAGGTTTTTTTTTTTTTTTTTTTTTTAAACAATACCTGTACCTTATAGTAATTAAATGATGACATACTTGCCAACCAATTTTAATAAAAAAAGGGAAGATTTTTGTTAAAAAACCAGAAGATTTCATAAAAAAGGGAAGATTTTTCTTTTTTTTTTCTTTTTGACGTATTAAACAATACAATTGTACAATTTTAATATTTAGAAGCAAACTATAAAAACGTTTTACTATAGATTGATTATACTAAATATATAAATGTTTTAAATGAAGTTATTCCTCTTCAACATATAAATATCTACAAAACAGAATCTGTAAGAAATTTATTTAACAATAGAGAAAAAAACTTAGTTAAGTATAATTAATTTTTTAAATAAATATAGAATATGATTTTTGTGTATGTACATTAATCATACATATAAGAAAAAGTAGCAGTAGCTAATTATCAGTTTCAAACGTGCATAAAACCAACTGAGTATTAATATTCTTAAATTGATTTGGGAAAAATTTCCCTACCTGAAAAAATTATTCTTCATTTTTTCCCCATGTTTACACATTTGGTATAAATATGACATACAAATATTTAATTTAATTGAGGAAAAATAAACAGATTCATTAAATTCAGCAATAAAGATCTAAAAATAATTATATATATGAGACATATTGAGCACTTCCATTGCTTTTTTGTTTCTAGAATTGATCACAATCCAGAGAAAGGATGGGGGGGGGGGGGGGGGGGGGGAGATACAAAAATAATTACAGAGTAAGAAATATTTAAACTCTTTCAACTCTACTTCTAGAATCTAATGTAAGAACTTCAAAATTAATATTATCATTTATGTTGCAGATGGATAAAGATTAGGAAACAAAGGACTTCTGCAGAACATTTGATTGCTAATCACTAGTTGTAGATAAATAAAGGGGGGGGGGGCAAAAAATAATTACATTAGCAAGAAATATTTAACGATTCTATTTCTTTAAATGTTCTAGAATCTCATAAAGCAAGTTTGAAATGAATATTGACATTTATGTCATGGATGGAAAAAGATTGGGAATCAGGAATTTTCGGAGAATATTTGGGTTTCTTTTTAAAACGAACGATATCCGCGACTTTTTTAAAAACGGAAGGTTTCATCATCTGTCCGGAAGACCGGAAGATACGTTAAAAAACCGGAAGTCTTCCGGGAAAACCGGAAAAGTTGGCAAGTATGTGATGATAATAACAGATAAGCCAACTTAAACCTGAATTTGACTCTAGGTCTGAATAGCAGGTATAACATGCAAGAAATGCCATATCCCTGACAGGCAAAAACGTTATTCTCCTGGAATAAATTTTAGAATAGTTAGCATAGTTAGTCATAGCCAAATACATAGCATAGTTAAAATGTGTTTTCTTTATATTTCCTTTGTTTAGTGTTTTATAAAGAGTAAAAATAAATTTATTAGATTTTTTCTTTTTTTAAAGAATTTATGATTTTAAGATGTTAAGTCTTCAGAGAATTATCCATATACAACCAGAACTGAACTAATAGAGAATTTTTTGTTTTAAGCAAGAAAAACATATACAGTTGTGCATACATACAAACAGTTCATTAAAAAAAAAAAAAAAAAAAATCAAAATACCATACAAAACAAAAGTTTTAAATGACATACTTCAGATTTTTTATCCATTTTAAATCATCTGCAATGAATGATGCATTTTCCACAGAACGATTTTTTTGCAATTCATTTACATTTGCTGCAGTAGGAAAGGAGAAAAAAATGATAATTATCATGAAATTCAGAAAGTGAATAAAAAAAATTAATATGAATTGCGATTTAAGTTTTCTTACAAGAAAACAATGAATATTTTATTATAGATGAATAAGCATTGAATACTTCAAAACAAATAATACTTTGTATAAAATCTAATAATTATTGATGTAAAATTAATATTACTAAATTCTATGTTACTTTGTATCAAAATCTTAATTGTTTAACACTTTTATTTATTAATGTTTTTTACGTCTTCATTGCTAAAAAAAAGACACTAGAAAAAATACCACGGCTGCTTCACTTATTTACAGTATGAAATATATACAAATTTAAAACACTAAACCAATTATTGGTAAAAAAAAAAAAAAAAGAGAATCTTAAAAACCTAAAATTTACTTTTGAGAACCGTTAATTTAATTGTAATATTTAACTTTTAAATATTAAATTAATGTCTTATGTGTTTTCACAAAATGTTAATAAAAAAAAATTATAAAACTTTCGCATATGAGGCAAATTAATTATCCAAATGATTCATTATTTATTAACTGTTATTTCAAACTAGAACAATTTTTAAAACATAATAAAATTTAATTCATTTTTCAGAGCAGTTTCTGCTGGTTATTAAGAAAAATTACTGATTAGGCAAATTTATTGTGATGTTATATAAGAGAATTTAATTCATCATCATCATTCTTAATTTTATGGCACATAAACCCTTTCTTCCACAGAAAGAGAGTATTAACATTCATGAGGTTTTCATGGAACATAACCGTTCTCAACATCGGACTTCTGAATACCTTAGAATTTGGCACAACAATCAACGACTTAGGAGAAATAGTCCATGGCCTTGTAAACTATTGTAATCTAATCCTAATCTCTAGTTCTATGGAACAACATCACTTGACACAATGTATCGATCCTCCAGAGGGTCTTTCTAATGTCTTTTCCAACACTAAGCGATCTGTACATGTAAAGAAGCAAAAAGAACTTCCTGATTATTTAAGACAACTGGCTCTTGAAAGAATAACATTCCAACGGTTGCTGTTCAGGTGTACACAGATGGTAGTAAAAAGATAGTGATAGTACAGACAGTGGAATTTACATAAAGTTACAAAATCATACAGTAAGGATTCAGAGAAGGAATCCTAACTACTGCTCTGTCTTTCGTAGCGAATTAATAGCCCAAGATGAAGGCAATGATTCACTTGGACCACTTACTGAAGGTAAGGAAATCTAGATTCTCTCAGACAGTAGAAGCTCTATCCAACACTTGGCCAATTGGCATCGTGTGAGAGATAATATTGGAGTGAATATTCTTAAGGGGACTCAATTATCGTCGCCAAAGCCAATGTTATTGGAAATTTTGCCCCATGGGAAATTTTGCCCCATTATAATTCATTAACTAATACATATTTTTAAATTCAGTTTTCACTTTCAGAAAATTCGCAGCTATTAATTATCACTTGCTAAAAATTAATTATTTTTATTTTTAAGATTTCATTTTTAAGCTCAAAAGAAAAAATTCACATTGTAAAAATTCGCATTTTACAACCTCAAAATAAAATATTAAAACTTTAAAAAATAATTTTCAGAAAGCGGTAAATTGTTTAATAGTCGAAGTTTCTGGTTGTGGAAACGGAATTTAAAAATATATAATAGTTAATAAGTTATAATGGGGCGAAATTCTCCATAGAATAACATTGGCCCTTGCATGTTGATATCAGGGGCAACAAGATTGCTGACACCCTAACCAAGGCTGGTGCTGGAAGCCTTCATGTCTTCTTTGCCTTTCAACTATCTGGAGCTTTTTTCAGTGGTTAAAAACCAGAATAAATCCTCTTGGCATGTTCCACCAGGGCACCACTGGTATCTGTCACTGACCGGGTGGCTCTCTCGCACTTGATTGTAACAGGCAAGAACAAACTACTCTCACTTGTTTCCTCAGTGGTCATCTTAGATCTATGACATTTTTGGATGATTCCAAGCATTTTGAGGGTCTATGCCAAGCATTCTATTGAGCAGGCTTTCCCTGATCCTATTCTCAAGTGCCTGGGGCTTTTCAGGCAGGATCTTACTGACAATCCTCTATTGATTCTAGATTTCTTTAGGGTGCATAATTTCATGGACCTGATTTAGCCCTGTTAATCTTTGGGGATGAGCAACAACAACAAATTTACACACTTTTAAGACAAATTGACCATTTGGTAGAATTCCCTCAAGTTCCCAAAGCACAGTTTCTTAAAATATGCACTGTTAAAAAAATACAACTTTGCTGCCAGAAATTCTCTGTAATTTGAGAAAAAAAGTCGTAAATTACGGAAAAATTACGTTGACAAAACGTATTTTTCTGTAATTACAGGAATTTCTGGCAGAAAAGTTGTATTATTTTAACAGTGTGGTGTTCAGTATAGAATAATAACAGCTTAAAGAGATAAAATCTAAAGTAGTTGCCTATTGAAATATTGTTCATGCTGCTGGGAGGAGTTTTTTGTTTATTCTGTATATATTACACAGCCATATTGCTGTTTTATTACGTTGAATATCGGCAATGAAACTGACTTAAAATTCATCTGACATGTCCGAAAAATTACTTGCTAATAGTAAATAAATCAGACATTTCCCTTTCCCCTGATGGTGCCTATATGGAGAAGTCTTAAGAATAACAAAATTAAACATCCATCTCACTTATTTTTAGTAATAATTAAAATTTTGCAGTACCTTTTCCTATGGATTATCAGAATTAATTGTAATACCGGAATTAATTGTATTACCTAGGGGGGAAATCTGCTTAACACACAAAAACCTTAAAAATGCATGAAGAATCATTGTTTTGGACAGGATGGGGGAAGGGAATTATTGATATGTCATATGATTATTATAAAATTTATTTAGAGAGTTCTTAAAACATTATAAGGCAAATTAAACATTCAAAATATGAAAATTCTACAAAAATAAAATAATTTAACGTGAAAATTACAGACAACAAAATTTAGAAAAACCATGAATTCAGAGGTAGCTCTTGAAAAATTTCACCCCTAATTACCAGAAAAGACAATTTATAAACTTGAATATCCTTGGAAGTTTTTTGAATGAAATTAACATATTAAATAAAATAAACAGATCTATCTTTATATGCTTTGCTTACAAAGCTACAGATTAAAATGAGCCACATACATGTCTCCTCCCACTAAGCAAAAAAGAAAATTTTTTAGATTTTTTTTATTTTCTTTTGTATGTGTGTGTGTGGGATATATTTTATAAAAGTAATAATTTTCATTTCTGGGGGAAGCAACATTAGTGTTTGTATTACCTGTTACACAAAATAAAAATTTCAGTAGGGAAAAAAAAAAAAAAAAAAAAAAGGATTTAACATGTAAACATATTTATACAAAATAAATATATTTTTTTCATGTGCTTACCATTTTTTAATGACTTAACAATAAAGGTTACGTACGCCATAAATATTTTGATAAACCTAAAAAAAGAGTAAAAAAAAAACGAACTATTAAGTTTTATGGACAAAATTCCTGAATGAAATTTAAATTATAAACATAAACATGCATGAAATAACTTACTTTTCTACAGATAACTTCCCATTTTCATCAGAGGAAAGACATCCAAACTAAAATATTGAACCAAAATTAACAAAATAAAAAAAATTTAAGAAATAACTGCATAAAATATAAATGCTTTAAAAATTTCATCAAATAACAAATTTGTTCTAATAATATTTTTCCTAATAATTTTAAAAGTCAGCATTTTAAAAAGAACAATGATAACTATTAATTACACAGATAATTAGCAAATAGCATGAAAAATAGCTATTAATATATTTTTAAAATGTGAAACAAATTGGGAAAAAAAAAATTACAGTCAAGCCCAATTAACACATTCTTAGTTGGTATAAAAAATCAGCCTTCCACTCCATAATTTTCTGAAATGAACTTTCAGGCTTTAATAAATTTCTAAATTAAATTAATACATTCTTGTTAAGTTTTTTGGTTCCTGTATATTAGCCTTAAAGTGAATATAAAATATATTTTTTATACCAATAGTTAGTTTAATATGTGATCCTGCATAGCTTTCTGAAATACTTAGGTAAGAACAAAACTATGATGGTTTTACAGAACAAAAAAAAAAATATATATATTTTATTTTTCATAATTTTTATCTTTTTTTACATTTTTTTCCCCTTCTTATTTTTCAATCTTTTACAATGTACTAAAATTAAGATTATTTCAATATGAAATTAAAATTTAACTAGGAATTTAAAGATTAACTTCATGACTTTTAAATGACTTTCATACTTAAACAAATTAGAGGTTCATAAATATGTTTCGCAGGTTTCAATCCAAAGGCAAAAAATTCACTTAAAAAATAAATTTATCACCCAAGGAATTCTTTATTCCTATGCAACATAGTAGGCACCAAGTAAAGTATTATGTCTGTGGTAATTGGAGAACTTTTGAAGTCAAAAGAAAAAAGATGTCTGAAACTCTATATATTTTATTACTTACATTATCAGTCTACTGTAGGTAATGGAAGTATTTATTGTATTTGGTCGAAAATTTTGATACTAGATTCACCTGATTTACATGTTTTAAGATCTTCTGAATCTAAAAAAGAAGTGGATTTTGGAAATTTGTATGTGTGGTGTGTGTAGGAGGAAAGGAGGGGGAATCTGATTATAATATATCCAAAACGAAAAAAGGTAAATTAACAAAACTTTATAATTAAGATAAGTCTGGTTTGCCAAGTTTTAGCGATAATTGAAAAAACAGATATGGGATTGTAATGTAAGCCTGTGTTTAAAAATCTGTTCTAACGATTTTCTCCAAAATCTCCTTTTATACATCTTTTCTTATATATCAGCTGGTTCCTACAAGAAAATTGATAGCATAGATATACTTATTTGATATATCAATTTTAGGTCTCAAATGGATGTCTTTAAAAATGGCTGAACAGATTAGCTTCAAACTTTCTTTCAAATATCATCCTGTATATATTAGTTGGTTTCAGATATACAGATGAGTTTGCAAAGTTTTGGTGAAAATCAGAAGAGGAACCAAAAGTCTATCTCGGCTTTAATATTTTTTTTTTTCCCAAATATATTATATATACCCCTTTTCAGATGTTCTTTTGTATGTAATAGTTTGTAAGTACAGGAAAATTCACAGGCATCCTGTGTATGAAGATCAATTTTAGATCTTTGAAATGGGTGTTCTCAAGAAACGATTTTACAGATTTTCTTTAAATTTACTATATAAACTCTTTTGTAGGTGTCTTTTTGACATGACATATGTATTAGTGGGTATCTTTAGAAAAATTGATAGGCATCTGATGTGATCAAATAGACCAATTTTAAGTCTACTATCTCCGAAACAAGCTTAGTAGTAGGTAATGAAAGAGTGTGATTGTTATTTTTTACACAAACTGTATATTTTGCAAACCATAGTTTAAAAAAAAAATTAAATTATATAAATTGGGGTTGAAAAATCTGTTGAAATGTTAGGAGCAAGGTCAAAAAACATGTGCCTTGGCCAAAAAAAAAAAAAAAGAGAGAGAAAGAAAGAAACTGATTAAAAGATGTTTAATAAAATAAAATAAAATTATGTATACATTAATTTACATTAATTTTACAGCCATTTACATGTCTAACAACCTTAGTTTTGAAATATCAGCTCTTTTGGGATTAAAATTATTTAAGTTTGCTTCTATTTAAATTTATCATAGGGGTGCACAACCTTTTTGGCTGGTGGGCCACTCGCGCTTTTGAGTGGGGCATGAAGGGCCACAGACGAGGTAATATAAAAGAATGAAACTATGCAGATGTATTTGCTGTATAATATATATATATGTGTGTGTGTTTCTTAAAATATATAAAAAAAAAAAAATTAATCAGCGAGTCAAGTGAATCTCAAAGTGTAATAATTAAAATTATTGAATAGTAAGCAAAAGAATTAAATGTATCAATATAAAATACAAAAAAGGATAAATAAAATGTATTGCTTTGCAGAGAGAGGAGGAGGGGGGGGGAGGTTATTCTGGGATTCTCAAAAACACGTAGCACAAATGTAAAGGCAGATAGAGGGTACCAAAATAAGCAATTTAAGTGTAGGTAAATGGGTATTTAAATAACGCTTTGAGGTATTAGATGGCACTGGCAAGATCTATAAGTGAAAAAGCTTCTCAGGGTTTTAATTGTCATTTTCCACATGAATTTCAAACAATGTATTGCGTCACCTTACTGTTCTGCCGTAACAGAAAGAACATGGTCTGCAAAAGTCTTAATTTAATGAGAATTTGGTTGCTAAACATTATGACAGCAACCAACGGCATTGCCAAGGAAAGGGGCGCTTGTATTGTAGCTTAGATATTTCTGAATTAAATATTTTTTATATTTTAGACCCTTTAAACAAATTAGGAAATAGCCTCAGCCTCATACGTGCCTCCTGCTGATAACATCTGTAATGAGATTCCTGTTAGCAATCAGCTAAACTATCATAGTTATCATTAGCAACTGAATATACTGCTGAAAATATGTGATATATCTTATATTTTTGCAAATGTAACCCCAATGCATGCACGACCACTGACCACTGAAAATCTTGGTTTTATCTACACAATCTTTTAGCCGCTGCCCCATTTCTGTTTGCAACTTCATAAATCATAAATGATGGCCATCATTATCGCGGTCTGTGTTTTTTTTCAGCTTTACAAAATAATAAGAACCCATTGGTATTTCTTTTATATGTCGCCGGACAGAAATAAATTTGACTATTTGAAGTTTTTTAATAGAAATTAATTACTATTATAAATTTATGCTTCTTCATCATTAATTTTAACACACGTAAGGGAAAGATTTAAAAAAAGGGGGTAGGGGCTTTTACTTATTGATTATTACATTTTTCAGTTTTTAATCTTCTCAGGTAGATAAAGATCACTTACCAGTAGATTATTCCATGATTTTTCCAATAAAAAATGAAGGAACATAAACTGTGGGTGACATTATTGAGAAATAGAATGGAAAACTTAGCTCTCAAACAGAAACATGTATATAAACCAACAATTCCCCCCCCCCCTCCCCCGCAAACAACAACAACAAAAAGTTTTTGTAAATGCCAGTTTTGCAAATGCAATAATTTTTTTTTTTTTTCATTTTTTCTCTCATGCTGTCATGCTGATGATTAATGCGAGCTAAAATGTCTGTCCTTCTGCGGGCCGCAAATTGATGGCAAGTGGGCCGCATGTGGCCCCCGGGCAACAGGTTGTGCACCTCTAATTTATCATAAATTTATAAGCAGATGATTTTAGGTCAAATTCTAAATTTATCTTTTTGTTGTATTCATATGAGTAGAACTTAAAATTAATTTTTCTTAATAATATCTTACTCTCCCTACTAACATTTAATGCATAGAAAATTAATTGTTTGGATGGGAGAAAATAAATCATGACAAAATGTTTATTTGGATTGTTTCATTGCATCTAATTTTCCCTTGACTAAATTTATCAATATCAAAAATGAAGAGCTGGAACAAGTGGAAATTTTCTTTAATTTAAAAGATAATTAGCCAATGAAATGTAGTCTTAAAAAAAAAGAAGGAAAAACATTAGCAATTTTAATCTCTTATTTAAATAATATCTAAATTAAAAAAATCTGGAGTGACTCCACTCGACTTTCCGAACATTGAGTAACTAACAGTTTTGTAGATAAAATAAAGAAAGAGGAATTGCTAAACAAACAAAAGAGAGAAAACCATAATAGAGTGTTTTTTTCTCCATATATCACACGAGGTTTTATTTAACGCTACTGAACTTTGAGCCCTTAGATCATAATGATAAAGAATTTTTCGTTTTGTCCCTGTAAAAATCTATAGATGCTAGATTCACCAAAATGCTTATAGTTAGTGCAACAGTGATTTATAATATTCATACAAATTTTCAGCTCAATTGAATAAGGCGTTTAGATGCTATCGCACTTTTAAAAATTTGGTCTCATAGGCCATAATGATAAAGAATTTTTCTTTGTGTCCCTGTAAAAAAACTGTAGTGCTAGATTCACCAAAATCTATACAGTTGGTGCAAATGCGACCTATAACATGTGTACAATTTTTTTGCTCAGATTAATTAGGCGTTTAGACGCTATCACACTTTTAAAAATTTGGCCCCATTGGCCTTAATGATAAAGAATTTTTCTTTGTGTCCCTGTAAAAAAACTATAAGTGCTAGATTCTCCAAAATCTATACAGATTGAGTATCTGTGACCTATAATATGGGTATAAAATTTTTGCTCAATTGAATAAGGCGTTTAGATGCTATCGCACTTTTAAGATTTTGGTCCCATAGGCGATAATGATAAAGAATTTTTCTTTGTGTCCCTGTAAAAAAACTATAAGTGCTAGATTCACCAAAATCTATAGGGTTCGTACTATGGTAACTTACAATATACGTACCAACTTTCAGGTTAATCGAACAAAGCCTTTAGACGCTAGCGTGTTCACAGACATACACACATACACACATACACACACACATACATACATCATCGTAAAAATAGTGAAAACGGACTCAGGGGACCTCAAAACGTATAGAAACATCAAAATCTCGAATTCGGATTTTTGACATGATTACAATACTTTCCTCACTATAGTGTTCGGAAAGTAAAAAAGCAAGAGAAAATGACTAATTACAAATCAATGGTTCTAATCTTTTCTCAATTTGTATTTTGCACATTTAAAAAAATCACAATTGTTTAGATATTGTTTTGTCAAGAGAAGAAAAAAAAAAAAAAAAAATCGATTTTCATCGCATCCATAATGCTCATTTGTATGTCTTGAACAAAAAAATTCTTTGAATCTCAACGTTACTAGGGTAGATGTAGATGTTTAAGTTTTAAGTGGATGCCACAAAGGAAAGTTTTCAGAAAGTGCCCTTGTCAACATCAACATACCTTTGTAGAACAGGCTCAGTAGAATAAGCCCATCTTAAGAAAACAGTACAATGTATTAAACAAATTTGGCCTCGTATTAGAGCGTGTGTTTATGTGCTAATTTTGCTAATTTGTTTGTGTTAAAATATTTCACCCTTAAGAATTTATGAACACAAGTAAGAAACTGCTGTGTTAATAGGAATAAAAAGAAATTAGGAACATAAACTTCAGCAGGATTCCCACTCAATTTCAAAACTAAAATTCCTTCACTTTACAAGTTTTCCAATTTATATATAATATATATAAAATTCCAGGTCACAAAATTTGGTTTGGGACATAAAAGATGCCGTAGCTTGCAAAAAAAAAAAAAAAAAAAAAAGATAACTAGTACATTTTAAATTACATGTTCAAAAAGCATTTTCCAGGTTCATATTATCATTTTTCCAGACTTCTGGGTAATATTTATAACTTTCCCTGACATTACCCTATTTTTTACTTATATTATTTTTTTTCTTCACTAATTTAAAATTCCTGACTTTTCCATGTTTTCCCTGACCCGTGAAAACCCTGCTTCAATGACAAACAAATAATACAATTAATAAATACCTATTTAAAACTATGTTTTTTCATGCCTTTTTTTTTTTTTTTTTTTAATGTATACAAACATCTCCCTATTTATGAACAGCTTGCACACTTTTTTAGGAACCAATTATGTACAAGTCTAAGGTTGCCTGTAATTGTACATTTTGAAGTAAGTTCTTTACATGAAAGTAAAATCTTTTAACAAAAAAAAAAAAAAAAAAAATATAATAATAATAATTAATTAAATAAAATAAAAAAAATATTTCATTTCCCTTATCTGTGTTATGAACCCATTTCTCATAGTTCACTTAAATTAGACAAAAAAAAAAAATACATGCTTACATTTTTTAATTCTTTTGCATATTCCGCTGGCAAGTGTTTAGAGACCTGAATTTTATAATCTTGTCCATTGAGAAGTTCTCGTTCAACATTTTCACCTATTTCTGAACACAAGCATTGCCAATACCTTTGCTCAGAAAAAAGAAATTCATCTAAAATCTTCCTCTGTTTTAGAACCTAAAGAAATTTTTTGAAAAAACTAAGAACAATATATATGCATGAAAGGATAAAAATAACCTTATTTAAAATTTATAATGTGGAATTAATTCTAATGTTCTTTAAAATTATTTGTCAATATATATATATATATATATATATATTAATAATACAAAAACCAAGGTTTAAAAAAAAATTACGAATTTTTTTCTAAGTTTTTTTTTTTTTTTTTTTTTGTTAAAAGTAAAAAAAAATCGATAACTTTGTTTTAAATTGTCACAGATTTATGGTTCAACCATTCGTTTTAAAAGGTATTGACGAGACCTTTCGAAAGATACCCTTGAAACTTTGCACCCCGGGGGGGGCCGATGCCCCCACATGAACAAAAATTTTTCCCTTGTTAACTACTACTGTTATCAACGAGTTCTTTCGAAAGATAACCATTGCGAAAATTTACTCCCCGGGGGGGGGGGGGGGTACTCCCCCCAGGGGGGGAAGCCATGACCCCCATGAACAATTTTTTTTTCCTAGTTAACTTCTACTATTATCAATAATTCATATTAATTTTTCAATCACAAGTTTAAAATAACTCATTATGCCCATTTATACGAAATTTTGTCCTAAGCTGCCATGTTAAAATGCGATCACAGCGCTACCTGTTGAGCTATTGATTCCCAAATCTAATCAGCACTATTTCATGTTAGGGTGCAACTAAATACCGAGTTTGGTTAAATTTCATTCATTGGTTCGTGAGATACGGTGAAAAATACGAAATTTTGCGATCACAGCGCCACCTGCTGGGCGATTGATCCCCAAATCTAATCAGCACCATGCCCCGTCATGTTCCAACTATATACCAAGTTTGGTTCAATTTCATTCATTGGTTCGTGAGATACGGTGAAAAATACGAAATTTTATCATATACTGCCATGTTAAAAATTTAGAAAAAATGCGATCACAGCGCCAACTGCTGGGTGATTGATCCCCAAATTTAATCAGCACAATGCCCCGCCAGGGTCCAACTATATACCAAGTTTGGTTGAATTTCATTCATTGGTTTGTGAGATACGGTGAAAAAACGAAGCCACAGTCAGACAGACATTTTTTAAAAACTATCAATTCGTGTTCAGGACATCCCAAAACGTGTAGATCCGTCAAAAAACGGAGGTCGAAAATTTTCGCGAATCCAATACTTTCTCTATATTATATATAGAAGAAAGTAATAACTGGTGGAAATTGCTTTTTTTGATTACTTGTGTATTCAGAACTCATAAATATTTCTTTTAATGACATAATGGTATGGAGGGTCGCATCTGGCTGTTGTCAGTGAGTTGGCCAATTAGACATAGATTAGATTAAATCATAATTATAATGTAAAATAACCAATAAAAAATTGTAGTTGATGTCTAAGTCCTCTGTCCAGAAATTAGGACTTAAAAAACATCTGCATGCAAAGGTCTGTTTTTTTTTTTTTTCCTTGCGAGTGGTTTTGTCTGAGTAAATACATCCAATTTTACCCTGGGTTTGGTGTTAAGATCATTTGTCCGGCTTCATGATGTTCAGTATGAAACCTCTAATTTGGATGAATAAATTATGATAAATATAACTGATTAAGCAGGAAATAAAATATGTTGAAGACGAAAGTCATAGACACCGCCCAGTAATCTATGACATACATGTTTCTATTATTGTTTATTTTAATAGCTTAAAAATTCCTTATTTTTAAGTTTTCTTATATTTAAATATGAACTTTTTTATAATTTCTATAATAAAGTACTAGCTTTAAAATAAGGTTCAATTTCCACATTTCAATTAATATATTTTTAGAGTAACAAAAAAAAAAAAAAAAAAAAAAAATCAACTTGCACATTTTATATTAGTGTTTTTGCATGATATTTCAATCATACACTCTAGACTAAGAATTCTTATATTAAATTGAAGCTAACTAAATCCTGCATTATGTACACTTCCCAATTGAGGGCATGTTTTAATATACAGTAAAGCCTCCCTAAGAAGGGTACCATAGTACCATACTATAATTGCCCTTTGAAAAGGTAACTTTTTTTTTTTTTTATTTTTTTTTTTTAATAGAGGTTGATTATAAAAGCATAATCTAGAGAACAAATACAATAAATTAAAATGGTTTTAATTGCTCAAATTTTCATTATTTGTCTATATATTATAGTTATGTAATAATCATTAGTATTTTCTATACCTTGAAAAATCTTTTCAGTAAAAATTTTGTTTATATAAGGATTCCTTTATATCTAGAATCCAATTATTCAACTTAGCATCATTTTGGTGGGATTACAGATTAATATGGATTTTGATGGAATTGGGACTACCTATTAATCTATTAGTTTCTCTCACGCTAAAGTTACCTGTCAGGCAATTCTAGATTTAGCTTATAAAAACAGATCTCGCCTGATTCTAACTTAATTTCTAAAATAAAAAATTAAATTAATTTTCCAGTCTGCAAAATGAACTTACTTTTCAGTCAATTATTGAAATGTAATTAATAAATTTGACTTGCACTGATTTTCTCTACAGTTCATTTCATTCAGTAAAGTGGACAATGTTACAGTTTAAGTCAAGGGAAAAATAAAATCCTCCGCTCTCTCAAAATGTGACCCATTAAGAGAGGTTTATCAATGGAGGTAAACCAATATAATAGATCCTATGAGTAAAATTTAGGACATTAAAACCTGGCATACAGGTCGAGTTTTAGAGAAATTTCACTGCATTTTTAAAATACAATGAAATTTCTGGGGGAAAAAAAAAAAAAAAAAAAAAAAATTAGAATTCAAAAATTTTAGTTTTTATATGTTTTTTTATACCCTCAATCCTCCTTTGGAATACAGTACCTACATCCATAAAAAAAACCATTAAGGCTGTTATTGAGTTAAAAAATTTATTCCAAATTATTCAGATATTTTTCACCAACATATCACTCCTTGACACTTACCACTCTTTGTTGAAGTTTTCAAGAGGAAACGTCATTACGCAGAGCCCGATTAACCTTACAACTGAAGGGAAGCACAAATCCATTTGGGGGCGGGGCCCCTCCACTGACTTCTTGGTCTAAAGACTCATACAAACATCTCGAAAAATTTATAAATCTCTTATCTCCTTATATTATTAAAATCTGTACGCGTGTGTCTGTGTGTCTGTCTGTGAGAAACGGCTTGACGCAGCAAAAGCTCGGCCGCTAACGGTCGCACGGACTTCGAACAGGTACCGAAGGACAGAGAATTTATCGCGGATCTGGGTTATCTAATTTGCTAAACGATGCGACCCTAATTAGCGGAGATATTAATTAAAATGTCGACCATTCTCTAACGAAAAAACGATTCGAAATCGCGGGCGATCGCCATTTTGTTACAGAACAGCCTACCTCGAAAGAAAAAGCAAGAAGAAAATTTCGGGGGTTTTTGTAAAGCGATCCTGTTTGAACGGTTCGACATATCGAAAATACACCTGTACCAAAAGAAAGAGCATTTATTACCGATTCTTATGGTGTTTAAAAAAAAAAAATACGGATTTTTTATATTTTTAAAAAAAGTTTTAAAAAGGGTCGAAAATTTCTCTTTTCGCAGTCGTCTTTTTTGAAACGCCCTGTACGACCGAGTAACCCTTCCATTTCTTAACAGCTGGTATATAAAGAAAGGCCATTTAATCCTCTTTCGAACCATATAAACATTTTTACAAAATACGGATTAGCGATCCATATTTTTAGATTTTACGAAACATCGATTTTTTCGCAAAACATTTTATAACTCAAAAGCGTTTAGAGATAAATCATTTCTTTTTTTGTTTTTTGTATATAGATCTAGCTTTCATAATTTAATTCCCAAAAGACTAAGAGAAAATTTCAAAAACTGAATGAGTTATAAATTTTTTAATTTCACGCTTGAAACCCATTGAAATAGAATACCCGACCTTCCTTCGATGAGATTCTATTACGTGTTCATTGCCGCTTTTCGTTACCATGGGAACCAGTTCAAGGAAGAGAGATTTCTGCTTTCTCGACGGAAGCAATGAAAAAAAAATGCAGCGATAAATAAGGTCACGTGTTTTGGTTCCACGATTAAAAATTGCAATATTCTAATACGCGTATTCAATTTCTCAGCTACTAATTAAAATAATTTCGTAAGTAATGCATCATTAGAAAGCTTTATTGAATTGGAATCGAACAGTGGAATACAGAAATTTGTACCGCCAGATGGCTCTGTAATATTTTCAAATTTCTATATTTCAATTTCTAATTATGATTAAATTATTTTTAATACATCATTCGAAAGATATTTTAAAGTTCTTTTATATTATCGAAAATTTTCACCAGATTTACACGTTTTGAGGTATACTGAATCAATTTTCTTGTATGGCGCTGGAATATTTTCAAATTTCAATATTTCAATTTCTAATTATGATTAACTTATTTTTAATACATCATTCGAAAGATATTTTAAAGTTCTTTTAAATTATCGAAAGTTTTCAACAGATTTTCACGTTTTGAGATGTCCTGAATTCGTTTTCTTTTGTATCTCAGCTACTAATTAAAATAATTTCATAAGTAATACATCATTGGAAAGCTTTATTTAATTGGAATCGAACAGTGAAATGCAGAAATTTGTACCGCAAGATGGCGCTGTAATATTTTCAAATTTCAATTTCTGATTATGATTAAATTATTTTTAATACATCATACATAAGATATTTTAAAGTTCTTTTAAATTATCGATGGTTTTCACCTGATTTACACGTTTTGAGGTGTCCTGAATCAGTTTTGTTTTATGACGCTGTAATATGCGCAGAGCGCACGGGGCTTCGCTGCCGAAGGCAGTGGGGACCCGGTGCGAGTTTTTACCCGATGAGAAATGATTTTGTTTTAGGGGGCACGGAGGGTCAGGGAAGGAATACGCGCGCGGAGCGCGTGTATCGCTTAAGTTGTGCGCGCGCAGCGCGCAAGCGTCTGCGCTGCCGAAGGTAGTGGGGTCCAGGTGGGAGTTTTTACCCGATCAGAAATGATTTTTTTTTGGGGGGTACGTAGGGTCAGGGAAGGAATACGCGCGCGGAGCGCGTGTATCCTTTAAGTTGTGCGCGCGCAGCGCGCACGCGACTGCGCTGCCGAAGGCAGTGGGGACACGGCCCGACTTTTTACCCAATCAGAAATGATTTTTTTTTTAAATTTCTTTTCTTAACACTAAAATTTTCTGTTAGTTATTCATTAATTTTAGGGATTCATTTGAAAATACTGACCCGCTAGCGGGCGAAGCTCTCTAGTCTCCTTATATTATTAAAATCTGTACGCGTGTGTCTGTGTGTCTGTCTGTGAGAAACGGCTTGACGCAGCAAAAGCTCGGCCGCTAACGGTCGCACGGACTTCGAACAGGTACCGGTGGACAGAGAATTTATCGCAGATCCGGGTTATCTAATTTGCTAAACGATGCAACCCTAATTAGCGGAGATATTAATTAAAATGTCGACCATTGTCTACCGAATAATGACCCAGAATTCATGATTAAATGCTTAATAAATATAGTTTCAAAAAACTAAAAAACACGCTTTTAAAGCACATCAAACTAAAAAGTGAAAAATAATTCTTAATATAAGCTGAAAACAATAATGAACGAAAAATACTAGTATAATTGTGAAAAAAACGTGGGGTGCTTTGTGCCATATTTTTCGTATATCGAGCAACCCACGCTTTTTTCACAATTATACTAGTATTTTTCGTTCATTATTGTTTTCAGCTTATATTGAGAATTATTTTTCACTTTTTAGTTTGATGTGCTTTAAAAGCGTGTTTTTTAGTTTTTTGAAACTATATTTATTTTTCACTTTTTAGTTCGATGTGCTATGAAAGCATGCTTTTTAAACTATATTTTAAACTATATTTATTATTTTATTTTTTATCACATAAATAGCTACAGTATGTAAGTTTTTGGTTAAAATATTTACATACAATCGAAAATATCCCCATTCGACTTGCAGGCCTCTTAAATCTATCTGTACCAATTTTGAACGGCCTAACTGTATTTCTATTTGTTTTTGCCCCATAGCCCCCCCCTTACCCCCTCACCCCCCCCTACCCGCCCCTCCTAATAATTTTACAAATTCAAAAATAACCGCAATGGATTTGTAAGTATCGAAAACCTCTATGTACTAATTTTGAACGATCTGACACTCTTTTTATTTTTTTGCCCCCTCCCTCCCCCCACCTTCTTGCCCCTCCTAATAACTTTACACAATCGAAAATATCCCCATTCCACTTGCAGACCTTTAAAACCTAACTGTACCAATTTTCAACGGCCTAACTGTATTTCTATTTGTTTTTGCCCCATACCCCCCCCGCCCTTGCCCCCTCACCCCCCTACCCGGCCCTCCTAATAATTTTACAAATTCAAAAATATCCGCAATCGATTTGTAAGTATCGAAAACCTCTATGTACCAATTTTGAACGATCTGACACTATTTTTATTTTTTTGCCCCCCCCTCCCTTCCCCCCCCTGTTGCCCCTCCTAATAACTTTACACAATCGAAAATATCCCCATTCGACCTGAAGAACTTAAAAACCCATCTGTACCAATTTTCAACGGCCTAACTGTATTTCTATTTGTTTTTGCTCCATAGCCCCCCCCCCTTGCTGCCCCACCTGGGGGCTGAATTTCTAAAATTCCAGAAATTGGTTTTTAGATAGTTGCCTTAGCTATATTTTTAAGAGCAAAAATTTCACGTATATCTATTTTTTTTTTTTTTTTTTTTTTGGGATATATAGGATTATGCGAAATCACGTTTTACGCATGTGAAATCACGTTTTACCCCCCCTCCCCCCGCCCCCCTGGGGACCGAATTTCAAAAATTCCAGAAACCGATTTTGAGACATTTGTATTAGCTGTATTTCAAAGGAAAAATTTTACGGATATCTGTTTTTTTGTTTGAGATATGAGGGATTTTGTGCAATCACGTTTTGCTCCCAGAGAAGTTACAAACAACCATACATACATACATACATACAGGTGAAGCTAATATAAGCGTGTTAAAAAGCGACATTTTTACGGAAAACGTGGAAAATAAATTAGAAATATCATTTGTATTGTTACAAACAAGATACCATTGGAAAGGGCTTTTTTTTTCTTAATCCGATGGTTTAAACGGCTTATCGCTAGGATAATTAGATTTTTTAAAATTAACTAAACTATAAAAAAATATTGGCAACAAATCACAAGAATCTTAGCTTTGCTGACGATAGTCTACAGCAGTCTTCAACGGAAAGAAACACATCTGGTATTTAATGAGGTCACGTGTTTCGTACTGCGATTACAAATTGCAATTTTCTATTTTCTTCAACTTTTCAAATTTTACACATTTTACTTAGTATACAATCTTAACACCACAAAACAAGCTCAAATTTCAAATTTCATCGATTTTGGTCAATAAACAAAAGATTTACATTTTAATTGCAAATTAAATTTTATCTTTACACGCCGAGATTTCCACGGCAACCACTTCAACGATGTCTGATGGTAAGCGAAGAAAAAAAAAAAAAAAAAAAAAACTTGAACGGAAAGAGAGACATCTGGTATTTAATGAAGTCACGTGTTTTGCTACTGCGATTAAAAATTGCAATTTCGAGCAAATAAGTCATTGGGTTAAAAAAAAAGGAAATATATATAAGTAAAAATAACAGTAAAAAAGTAATCTTTTTTTCATCACATCTTTTTTTTTTTATTAATTAAATTGAGTTTTAAATTTTTATTTGGCTAACAATAAAAACTATTTTTGCCGTAGATAACAACAGACTGATGTCTAATCTTCTCTAATCCAATAGTGGGCGGTTCCGGGTTCGATCCCAGGTCGCGCTCATCGCCCTAAACTTTCGGAGTTTTTTGTGGTTTCTTCCGAAACTCGCTTAATTACAATTTTTAAGCTCAACGCAGTTTGCAAATAAGTCATTGGGTTAAAAAAAAAAAAAATACGTGTGGCACTCGAGGACTGCCGCGGTAAAGCTATTGCATAGCATTTTTTATCAACTTATGCAATTATAATTATTTATTTATTTTATTTATGCAGTATTTTTTTTTTCTTTGATATTAATTCAAGTTACACTTTTTGAGCGTGGTGACCGATAAGAAAACAAATTTTTTTCTTTTATTGAATAAATGAGAATATATCCGCAAAGAGAATATATCAAAAATATCCGCAATCGATTTGTAGGTATCGAAAACATCGATGTACCAAATTTGAATGATCTAACTCTATTTTTTGAGAAAAGGTATTTTAATAGGTTTTTAAGGGCCTGCAAGTCGAATGGGGATATTCAAGTTTTTTCTTTGATATAATTTCAAGTTACACTTTTTGAGCGTGGTGACCGATAAGAAAACAAATTTTAATAGAGAAAAGGTATTTAATAGGTTTTAAAGGCCTGCAAGTCGAATGGGGATATTCAAGCTTTTTCTTTGATATTAATTCAAGTTACACTTTTTGAGCGTGGTGACCGATAAGAAAACAAATTTTAATAGAGAAAAGGTATTTAATAGGTTTTAAGGGCCTGTAAGTCGAATGGGGATATTAAAGTTTTTTCTTTGATATTAATTCAAGTTACACTTTTTAAGCGTGGTGACCGATAAGAAAACGAATTTTAATAGAGAAAAGGTATTTAATAGGTTTTAAAGGCCTGCAAGTCGAATGGGGATATTCAAGTTTTTTCTTTGATATTAATTCACGTTCCACTTTTTGAGCGTGGTGACCGATAAGAAAACGAATTTTAATTGAGAAAAGGTGTTTAATAGGTTTTAAAGGCCTGCAAGTCGAATGGGGATATTCAAGTTTTTTCTTTGATATTAATTCACGTTACACTTTTTGAGCGTGGTGACCGATATAAAACAAATTTTAATAGAGAAAAGGTATTTAATAGGTTTTAAAGGCCTGCAAGTCGAATGGGGATATTCAAGGTTTTTCTTTGATATTAATGAATAAGATAACAATAATGATAAGATAACAATAATGATAAGATAACAATAATGATAAGAAAACAAATTTTAATAGAGAAAAGGTATTTAATAGGTTTTAAAGGCCTGCAAGTCGAATGGGGATATTCAAGTTTTTTCTTTGATATTAATTCAAGTTACACTTTTTAAGCGTGGTGACCGATAAGAAAACGAATTTTAATAGAGAAAAGGTATTTAATAGGTTTTAAAGGCCTGCAAGTCGAATGGGGATATTCAAGTTTTTTCTTTGATATTAATTCACGTTACACTTTTTGAGCGTGGTGACCGATAAGAAAACGAATTTTAATTGAGAAAAGGTGTTTAATAGGTTTTAAAGGCCTGCAAGTCGAATGGGGATATTCAAGTTTTTTCTTTGATATTAATTCACGTTACACTTTTTGAGCGTGGTGACCGATATAAAACAAATTTTAATAGAGAAAAGGTATTTAATAGGTTTTAAAGGCCTGCAAGTCGAATGGGGATATTCAAGGTTTTTCTTTGATATTAATGAATAAGATAACAATAATGATAAGATAACAATAATGATAAGATAACAATAATGATAAGAAAACAAATTTTAATAGAGAAAAGGTATTTAATAGGTTTTAAAGGCCTGCAAGTCGAATGGGGATATTCAAGTTTTTTCTTTGATATTAATTCAAGTTACACTTTTTAAGCGTGGTGACCGATAAGAAAACGATTTTTAATTGAGAAAAGGTGTTTAATAGGTTTTAAAGGCCTGCAAGTCGAATGGGGATATTCAAGTTTTTTCTTTGATATTAATTCACGTTACACTTTTTGAGCGTGGTGACCGATAGGAAAGCAAATTTTAATAGAGAAAAGGTATTTAATAGGTTTTAAAGGCCTGCAAGTCGAATGGGGACATTCAAGTTTTTTCTTTGATATTAATGAATAAGATAACACTAATGATAAGATAGCAATAATGATAAGAAAACAAATTTTAATAGAGAAAAGGTATTTTAATAGGTTTTAAAGGCCTGCAAGTCGAATGGGGTTATTCAATTTTTTTCTTTGATATTAATTCAAGTTACACTTTTTGAGCGTGGTGACCGATAAGAAAACAAATTTTAATACAGAAAAGATATTTAATAGGTTTTAAGGGCCTGTAAGTCGAATGGGGATATTCAAGTTTTTTCTTTGATATTAATTCAAGTTACACTTTTTGAGCGTGGTGACCGATAAGAAAACGAATTTTAATTGAGAAAAGGTGTTTAATAGGTTTTAAAGGCCTGCAAGTCGAATGGGGATATTCAATTTTTTTCTTTGATATTAATTCAAGTTACACTTTTTGAGCGTGGTGACCGATAAGAAAACAAATTTTAATAGAGAAAAGGTGTTTAATAGGTTTTAAAGGCCTGCAAGTCGAATGGAGATATTCAAGTTTTTTCTTTGATATTAATTCAAGTTACACTTTTTGAGCGTGGTGACCGATATAAAACAAATTTTAATAGAGAAAAGGTATTTAATAGGTTTTAAAGGCCTGCAAGTCGAATGGGGATATTCAAGGTTTTTCTTTGATATTAATGAATAAGATAACAATAATGATAAGAAAACAAATTTTAATAGAGAAAAGGTATTTAATAGGTTTTAAAGGCCTGCAAGTCGAATGGGGATATTCAAGTTTTTTCTTTGATATTAATTCAAGTTACACTTTTTAAGCGTGGTGACCGATAAGAAAACGAATTTTAATTGAGAAAAGGTGTTTAATAGGTTTTAAAGGCCTGCAAGTCGAATGGGGATATTCAAGTTTTTTCTTTGATATTAATTCACGTTACACTTTTTGAGCGTGGTGACCGATAGGAAAGCAAATTTTAATAGAGAAAAGGTATTTAATAGGTTTTAAAGGCCTGCAAGTCGAATGGGGACATTCAAGTTTTTTCTTTGATATTAATGAATAAGATAACACTAATGATAAGATAGCAATAATGATAAGAAAACAAATTTTAATAGAGAAAAGGTATTTTAATAGGTTTTAAAGGCCTGCAAGTCGAATGGGGATATTCAATTTTTTTCTTTGATATTAATTCAAGTTACACTTTTTGAGCGTGGTGACCGATAAGAAAACAAATTTTAATACAGAAAAGGTATTTAATAGGTTTTAAGGGCCTGTAAGTCGAATGGGGATATTAAAGTTTTTTCTTTGATATTAATTCAAGTTACACTTTTTGAGCGTGGTGACCGATAAGAAAACAAATTTTAATAGAGAAAACGTATTTAATAGGTTTTAAAGGCCTGCAAGTCGAATGGGGATATTCAAGTTTTTTCTTTGATATTAATGAATAAGATAACAATAATGATAAGATAACAATAATGATAAGATAACAATAATGATAAGAAAACAAATTTTAATAGAGAAAAGGTATTTTAATAGGTTTTAAAGGCCTGCAAGTCGAATGGGGATATTCAATTTTTTTCTTTGATATTAATTCAAGTTACACTTTTTGAGCGTGGTGACCGATAAGAAAACAAATTTTAATAGAGAAAAGGTATTTAATAGGTTTTAAGGGCCTGTAAGTCGAATGGGGATATTAAAGTTTTTTCTTTGATATTAATTCAAGTTACACTTTTTGAGCGTGGTGACCGATAAGAAAACAAATTTTAATAGAGAAAACGTATTTAATAGGTTTTAAAGGCCTGCAAGTCGAATGGGGATATTCAAGTTTTTTCTTTGATATTAATGAATAAGATAACAATAATGATAAGATAACAATAATGATAAGATAACAATAATGATAAGAAAACAAATTTTAATAGAGAAAAGGTATTTAATAGGTTTTAAAGGCCTGCAAGTCGAATGGGGATATTCAAGTTTTTTCTTTGATATTAATTCAAGTTACACTTTTTAAGCGTGGTGACCGATAAGAAAACGATTTTTAATTGAGAAAAGGTGTTTAATAGGTTTTAAAGGCCTGCAAGTCGAATGGGGTTATTCAATTTTTTTCTTTGATATTAATTCAAGTTACACTTTTTGAGCGTGGTGACCGATAAGAAAACAAATTTTAATAGAGAAAAGGTATTTTAATAGGTTTTAAAGGCCTGCAAGTCGAATGGGGTTATTCAATTTTTTTCTTTGATATTAATTCAAGTTACACTTTTTGAGCGTGGTGACCGATAAGAAAACAAATTTTAATACAGAAAAGATATTTAATAGGTTTTAAGGGCCTGTAAGTCGAATGGGGATATTCAAGTTTTTTCTTTGATATTAATGAATAAGATAACAATAATGATAAGAAAACAAATTTTAATAGAGAAAAGGTATTTAATAGGTTTTAAAGGCCTGCAAGTCGAATGGGGATATTCAAGTTTTTTCTTTGATATTAATTCAAGTTACACTTTTTAAGCGTGGTGACCGATAAGAAAACGAATTTTAATTGAGAAAAGGTGTTTAATAGGTTTTAAAGGCCTGCAAGTCGAATGGGGATATTCAAGTTTTTTCTTTGATATTAATTCACGTTACACTTTTTGAGCGTGGTGACCGATATAAAACAAATTTTAATAGAGAAAAGGTATTTAATAGGTTTTAAAGGCCTGCAAGTCGAATGGGGATATTCAAGTTTTTTCTTTGATATTAATTCAAGTTACACTTTTTAAGCGTGGTGACCGATAAGAAAACGAATTTTAATTGAGAAAAGGTGTTTAATAGGTTTTAAAGGCCTGCAAGTCGAATGGGGATATTCAAGTTTTTTCTTTGATATTAATTCAAGTTACACTTTTTGAGCGTGGTGACCGATATAAAACAAATTTTAATAGAGAAAAGGTATTTAATAGGTTTTAAAGGCCTGCAAGTCGAATGGGGATATTCAAGGTTTTTCTTTGATATTAATGAATAAGATAACAATAATGATAAGAAAACAAATTTTAATAGAGAAAAGGTATTTAATAGGTTTTAAAGGCCTGCAAGTCGAATGGGGATATTCAAGTTTTTTCTTTGATATTAATTCAAGTTACACTTTTTAAGCGTGGTGACCGATAAGAAAACGAATTTTAATTGAGAAAAGGTGTTTAATAGGTTTTAAAGGCCTGCAAGTCGAATGGGGATATTCAAGTTTTTTCTTTGATATTAATTCACGTTACACTTTTTGAGCGTGGTGACCGATAGGAAAGCAAATTTTAATAGAGAAAAGGTATTTAATAGGTTTTAAAGGCCTGCAAGTCGAATGGGGACATTCAAGTTTTTTCTTTGATATTAATGAATAAGATAACACTAATGATAAGATAGCAATAATGATAAGAAAACAAATTTTAATAGAGAAAAGGTATTTTAATAGGTTTTAAAGGCCTGCAAGTCGAATGGGGATATTCAATTTTTTTCTTTGATATTAATTCAAGTTACACTTTTTGAGCGTGGTGACCGATAAGAAAACAAATTTTAATAGAGAAAAGGTATTTAATAGGTTTTAAGGGCCTGTAAGTCGAATGGGGATATTAAAGTTTTTTCTTTGATATTAATTCAAGTTACACTTTTTGAGCGTGGTGACCGATAAGAAAACAAATTTTAATAGAGAAAACTTATTTAATAGGTTTTAAAGGCCTGCAAGTCGAATGGGGATATTCAAGTTTTTTCTTTGATATTAATGAATAAGATAACAATAATGATAAGATAACAATAATGATAAGAAAACAAATTTTAATAGAGAAAAGGTATTTTAATAGGTTTTAAAGGCCTGCAAGTCGAATGGGGATATTCAAGTTTTTTCTTTGATATTAATTCATATTACACTTTTTGAGCGTGGTGACCGATAAGAAAACGAATTTTAATAGAGAAAAGGTATTTAATAGGTTTTAAAGGCCTGCAAGTCGAATGGGGATATTAAAGTTTTTTCTTTGATATTAATTCAAGTTACACTTTTTGAGCGTGGTGACCGATAAGAAATCAAATTTTAATAGAGAAAAGGTATTTAATAGGTTTTAAAGGCCTGCAAGTCGAATGGGGATATTCAAGTTTTTCTTTGATATTAATGAATAAGATAACAATAATGATAAGAAAAGAAATTTTAATAGAGAAAATGTATTTTAATAGGTTTTAAAGGCCTGCAAGTCGAATGGAGATATTCAAGTTTTATCTGATCTACTTTATACACAAATTTTACGCGTACAGCTATTCACTGTTGTACATAGATGATAGATACCTATACACCTATATACTTTCTCACAAACAGCTGCTTATGTATTCGTCCGATTTCGGAACAGCTCGTCTCGATCTGTGCGAGCTTCGTACAGCCGAAGTCTACCGAACTGTGTTAGGTTTTTTTTTTCGTTACGGAATTTTTCGATTCGGTCGCCGCGCTCAAAGCCCGCGATAAAAGCTATACAATAGCTTAAAAATTAAACATATATAAGTAAAAATAATATTTTTTTCAGCTGTTAAAACTCATCACATCTTTTTTTTTTTTTTTTAATTAATTAAATTGAGTTTTAAATTTTTATTTGGCTAACAATAAAAACTATTTTTTCCGTAGATAAATGTCCAATCTTCTCTAATGCAATTGTGGGAGGTTCCGGGTTCGATCCCAGGTCACGCTCATCGCCCTAACCTTTCGGAGTTTTCCGTGGTTTCTTCCGAAACTCGCTTAATTACAATTTTTAAGCTCAACCCAGTACGCAAATAAGTCATTGGGTTAAAAAAAAAAAGTAAACATATATAAGTAAAAATAACTAACAGGGAAAAGTAATCTTTTTTTTCAGCTATTAAAACTCATCATATCTTTTTTTTAGTGCTAGAGGCCTATTTCAGTCGGTACAGTTGTCGAATTTTTATAATACACTCTTAATAGTGATAAGGACCTATTTCAGTCGGTTTATTGAATGGGGATTTATTGAATGAAGTCCCCCCAAGGCACAACTTTGACATGAGTCCCCCCCAGGCCAAACTTTGACATGAGTCCCCCCAAGGCCCAACTTTGACATGAGTCCCCCCCAAGGTACAACTTTGACATGAGTCCCCCCCCCAAGGCACACCTTTGACATGAGTCCCCCCCCCCAAGGCACACCTCCCCCTCATTGGGAAAAAGAGAAAAAACGTTGTTTTGCGGCTATAAGACAGTTTGGACTTCCAACGTTATTTGTTACAGTATCTGCAGCTGAAACACATTGGTTTGATTTAATGAAAACTTCATCATGGAATTTAGATCGTCACGAATTAACTAAAGAAGAATTTGTCGATAACAAGTTTAGCAGTAGGCCTCTGGCACTGAATTAAAATCTGTGAATGTCAGATTTTCATGTTTTAAATAATGAAATAATGTCGTGTCTGTATAATTTTTTATTTATTAATTAAATTGAGTATTAAATTTTTATTTGGCTAACAAGGAAAACTATTTTTGCCGTAGACAACAACAGACTGATGTCTAATCTTCTCTAATCCAATAGTGGGAGGTTCCGGGTACCATCCCAGGTCGCGCACATCGCCCTAACCTTTCGGAGTTTTCCGTGGTTTCTTCCGAAACACACGTAAATACGGGCTGTTTTATCTCAGCTACTAATTAAAAAAATTTCATAAGTAATACATCATTAGAAAGCTTTTTTGAATTGGAATCGAACAGTAGAATACAGAAATTTCTAATGCCAGATGGCGCTGTAATATTTTCAAATTTCAATATTCAATTTTCTAATTAAAATTAAATTTTTTTTAATACATCATTCGAAAGATATTTTAAAGTACTTCTATATTATCGAAAAATTTCACCAGATTTACACGTTTTGAGGTGTCCTGAATCAGTTTTTTTTATGGCGTTGTAATATTTTGAAATTTCAATTTCTAATTATGATTAATTTTTTTTAATACATCATTCGAAAGATATTTTAAAGTTCTTTTATATTATCGAAAGTTTTCACCAGATTTACACGTTTTGAGGTCTCCTGAATTAGTTTTCTTTTGCATCTCAGCCAAATGAGTTAGATCGTTCAAAATTGATATACGTAGGTTAATTAAGAGGGCCCGAAAGGGTGGAGAAGAAATAGGCGTGCACCTAACTTGTGCGCGCGCAAAGCGCACGGGAATGAGCTGCCGAAGTCAGTGGGGACCCGGTGCGAGTCTTTTCCCGATCGGAAATGATTTTTTTTTTTAGGGGGCACGAAGGCTCAGGGAAGGAATACTCATTTTTTTTAATACATCATTCGAAAGATATTTTAAAGTTCTTTTATATTATCGAAAGTTTTAACCAGATTTACACGTTTTGAGGTTTCCTGAATTAGTTATCTTTTGTATCTCAGCTACTAATTAAAATAATTTTATAAGTAATACATCATTAGAAAGCTTTTTTGAATTGGAATCGAACAGTAGAATACAGAAATTTCTAACGCCAGATGGCGCTGTAATATTTTCAAATTTCAATATTCAATTTTCTAATTAAAATTAAATTTTTTTTAATACATCATTCGAAAGATATTTTAAAGTACTTCTATATTATCGAAAAATTTCACCAGATTTACACGTTTTGAGGTGTCCTGAATCAGTTTTTTTTATGGCGCTGTAATATTTTGAAATTTCAATTTCTAATTATGATTAATTTTTTTTAATACATCATTCGAAAGATATTTTAAAGTACTTCTATATTATCGAAAATATTCACCAGATTTACACGTTTTGAGGTGTCCTGAATTCGTTTTCTTTTGTATCTCAGCTACTAATTAAAATAATTTCATAAGTAATACATCATTGGAAAGCTTGTTTTAATTGGAATCGAACAGTGGAATACAGAAATTTGTACCGCCAGATGGCTCTGTAATATTTTTAAATTTCAATATTTAAATTTCTAATTATGATTAAATTATTTTTAATACATCATTCGAAAGATATTTTTTAAAGTTCTTTTAAATTATCGAAAATTTTCACCACATTTATACGTTTTGAGGTGTCCTGAATCAATTTTCTTTTATGGCGCTGTAATATTTTCAAATTTCAATATTTCAATTTCTGAAATATTGAAATATTATGAATTGCAATATTCTAATACGCGTATATGGTCACATTGCAATATTCTAATACGCGTATTTCAATTTCTAATTACGATTAATTTATTTTTTATACATCATTCGAAAGATATTTTAAAGTTCTTTTTTTTTATTTAAAGTTTTCAATAGATTTACACGTTTTGAGGTGTCCTGAATTAATTTTCTTTTGTATCTCAGCTACTAATTAAAATAATTTCATAAGTAATATATCATTAGAAAGCTTTTTTGAATTGGAATCGAACAGTGGAATACAGAAATTTGTACCGCCAGATTTCGCTGTAATATTTTCAAATTTCAATATTTCAATTTCTAATTATGATTAAATTATTTTTAATACATCATTCGAAAGATATTTTAAAGTTCTTTTAAATTATCGAAAGTTTTCACCAGATTTACGCGTTTTGAGGTCTCCTGAATCAAATTTCTTTTATGGCGCTCTAATATTTTCAAATTTCAATATTTCAATTTCTAATTACGATTAAATTATTTGTAATACATCATTCGAAAGATATTTTAAAGTTCTTTTAAATTATCGAAGGTTTTCACCTGATTTACACGTTTTGAGGTGTCCTGAATCAGTTTTATTTTATGGCGCTGTAATATGCGCAGGGCGCACGGAGCTGCGCTGCCGAAGGCAGTGGGGACCCGGTGCGAGTCTTTTCCCGATCAGAAATGATTTTTTTTTAGGGGGCACGAAGGCTCAGGGAAGGAATACGCGCGCGCACGGAACTGCGCTGCCGAAGGCAGTGGGGACATGGTGTGAGTTTTTACCCGATCAGAAATAATTATCTTTTTAGGGGGCACGAAGGGTCAGGGAAGGAATACGCGCGCGCAGCGCGTGTATCCCTTAAGTTGTGCGCGCATAGCGCGCACTGTACTGCGCTGCCGAAGGCAGTCGGGTCCCGGTGCAAATTTTTACCCGATCAGAAATGGTTTTTTTCAGGGGGCACGTACGGTCAGGGAAGAAGTACGCGCGCGCACGCGACTGCGCTGCCAAAGGCAGTGGGGACCCGGTCCGACTTTTTACCCAATCAGAAATGATTTTTTGTTTTAATTTCTTTTCTTAACACTAAAAGTTTCTGTTAGTGATTCATTAATTTTAGTGATTCATTTGAAAATACTGACCCGCTAGCGAGCGAAGCTCGCTAGTTTTTCATTAAATTTTGTAGTTACCTGGAATTGAGGACAATTAAATTCGCTTAAAATATCGACAAGCAAATTCCCTTAATTTTTGTACCAAAATATAAACTGGTGCAACCTAAATTCACCACAATATATGAAATTATTCCATCATAAATGAATGTGTAAAAGCTCATTAGCATATATTCTCTATATAATCTAGAAATGATAGTTGTGTTGTGTAGTTAGGTGTACTGTGATTTTTCATAATCAAACAATGTTTTTAGACCACAAGCTTACAATTCGTGGCCCATTTTTTGCTAATTTGGGGCCTTTTCATAATTTTCCAGGGGAAGCACATGCTTCTCGTGCCTATTGGTAATCAGGACCTGAAACTTCAAAATAACAAATTTGAAGTTCCTGCAATTAAAGTCTAACCTCGTTAACGTGAACACCACTATTAAAGTGAATTACTTTTAACATGAAGATTTGTTTAGTCATAGTTACCGATAGTTAGTGTTAGTTACTGATAGCATAAACTATTGATAACATGAACAAACTTTTTATTCCCCTTGAGATTCACGTTAAATAGGTTCGACTGTGTTTTTAGTAAATTATGTTGATGACAGAGACACACAGATCTAGCCCTAAAAACTTAATTTTTGTATTCAGAGCAAATTTATAACAAATCAATATTAAAAATTGGATTCCAAGCAACACTAGTTGTCTTCCATATGGGTATAAAGAAGTATTTAGAAGCTTTGCAGCTTAAAATTTTACGCTCATTTTCAGGGCCCGATTAACCTTGCAACTGAGGGGAAGTACAAATCTATTTGGGGGCCTCCACTGACTTCTTGGTCTAAAGACTCATACAAAAATTTCGAAAAATTTATAAATTTTTCATTAAATTTTGTTGTTACCTGGAATGGAGTAAATTCGTTTAAAATGTAGACAAGTAAATTCACTTAATTTTGTACCAAAATATAAACTGGGTGAAAGCCTATATTCACCACAATATATGAAATTATTCCATTATAAACGAATGTGTAAAAGCTTCATTAGCATATTTCCTATATAATCCAGAAATGATAGTTGTGCAGTCAGGTGTACTGTGACTTTTTATAATCAGACAATGCTTTTAGACCACAAGCTTACAATTCGGGGCCCATTTTTTACTTAATTTGGGGCCTTTTCAAAAATTTCCAGGGGAAGCACATGCTTCTCGTGCCTATTGGGTAATCAGGGCCTGCTCATTTTAATATATTGTCACTACAATTTTGAAACAATGCTTTCTAAAATAATATTTTAGCATTAAAACAGCCAAAACATTCAAGAAAAATTTCTTTTTGATGCTAGTGATAACAACATAATAAAATTAAGATAAAATTTTAGAAATGCTGAAATTTTCAATTTGATTTCTGAGAAAGCGTGAGAAATTCTCATCCATTTTTTTTTTTCCCCTCTCTTTTGGCGAAAAACCTGAATCTGGAACAGATAAATAAAGTGCAACAAACATTAAACTCTTAAAAAACAGCTATTTATGAATGAATACTTACCGGTTTCAAACTTTCATGACATTTTTCTATGATTTCTGACAAATTAAAATTTTCATGAGATACATCTGGACTTTGGAGAAAAAAAAATATATATATGTAGTATATATATATTAAATAACACCAATGAAAAAAAAACATTTAAAAAATTGAAGAAAAATACTTACTACAAAGAAAAAATTATATTTTTCTTTTTTGTTATTAATTCATCATAGGACTTTAATAAATCCTTTAACTTTTTTAAGGATTCTTCCAAAATCCTAAATAGATAGATAAATAAATTTAGAATGGGAAAAGAGAAAAAAAGCTGCTTCATTAACAAAAAAATTTTAAATAATCAAAATGGTTTGTTCTTTAAAATTAAATTATGTATTTTTGTATGCATTTAAATATTTTTTTGCCATTTAATTATGTCTCAAAATTTTTTTATGGAAAATGGAAGAATAAATTACATTAAACAGAAAAAAAAAAAAAGGATTTTATCTAAACTTTAGTGATCAGCTTTTCTGCCATATTGCCATAAATTTAATTCGTAAAAAAGAAAAATCTCATAAGGCGGGAGAAATATTGCCTGTCTGTTATATGACTAGCCATGTTGTTGCTTTCTAGAGCATATTCCCATCTTATCATGCTTTAATCTCTTTAGAGTTATGCCATTATAAATAAATCACCTAATCACTATTTCTTTATTAAATTTAGGAGAAAATTTGCAGAAATTCTTTAGAAATATTTGAAGAAATTGGCCTTTAGACTTTTAAATTATTTGGTGGGAGATATATTTTTCAACATTTAAAAATTTTATAAAAAATAATTTTGTCTAAGTCAATCAACAACAATCCACTTCTAAAACTTTACTTTATAACAATCAAAGTCAGAAATAACTGGTCCCAGACCGTCGCCAACTGACCATTGCGCATCACTAATGCGACGTAAAACCCAACCAACCAACCAGAAATACCTAGTATATTGTAGCCATCATAAAATTTATCTATATTTTAGCTATAAAAATTCCTACAAAACAAAATATTTATTAAAAAAATTACTTTAAAAAAATTGAATGTGGAGACGAAAACCCTACAGACAAAATTGGAAATTTTTTTTTCCCTCCCTACAAGTGTTTTGTTAAAAATGGGGGGGGGGGGAGTTTTTTTTTCTTCTTTTAGGTTATCACAGATTTATGGTTCAATCATTTGTTTTATGGGATTTGATGAGTTCTAAGTACTCATATTGTAAATTTTACTTGCCCAGAGAGGTTGGGGGGGGGGGGGGGGTACTCCCCCGAAACCTGGGATTCTAATCCCACATTTGATGGATTCATAATTATTAACAGAAGTAGATGAAATTATGAATTATTCCTAAGCTAAACAAATTTTGAATGTAAAATGAAATTTAAACAATACATCATCTGACAGTAATCTTAAAGCGATATTAGCATTTATTTCAATATGTCATTTTCCACCCTCTATAAAAAGTGAATATTTGTGTGAAAATTTTTCGTATAATAAAATAAACATTTGTAATATTTTGTATGAAATAGGTTGATTTCATGTTCATGAAATCAGTGTTCTTTGACCATCATTTCTACAAATATATTTATGTTTCTTAAAAAATAAAGTTAATGATCAGTGGGATAAAATATTAGGAATTGAATGATCCTTGAAGTCAAAATTAGTAACCTCTGCTTCATACTATGACAGTAAAATTCCATACACTACTATTAATCGCTGCATCTTTAAAACATGCTATTCTGTGCGGGCAGTGTTTTTTTAGGGGTTTACAATAGATTATTTTTATTGCAATAGGGGTTTATAATAATAATAAAAATCACTCATTTTATTACACTGAACTAAACATATTCTTTCTCAAAATAAACAAATTAGTTCCTTCATGATGCATTCAACATTTTGCACTCGCACTTTTTGCCTATGAAACATTTCTTCTTTCCATTGCCCTCCGAAAATGCTTTCACTTCTTCCCCACCCCACATCCATTCATCCTTCTTATTTATCATTTTATAATATTTTTTTTTTTTTTTTTAGATTCACTCCTATAAATATTCTTCTAAAGTAAGAAATAATTATTGAATAGGGTTTTTACAATCAACAATAGCATACCAGATTTCATGTTTCCAAGCAAAATGAAATTAAAAATACAAATTTTGCAAAAAAAAAAAAAAAAAAAAAAAAAAAAAAAATCTAGTGAGTAAAAATCTATAATAAACAATAAAAATATTTTTAAAATCCTATGCAGTTTTTTTTTTTTTTTTTTAAAGTCGCAGACCTGAGTAATTCAAATTTAAAAATGCAATCGAAGTTGCTATGCTTCAAAACGGGTCCCGGACAAAATCCCCCCAGACAAAATCCCCACGGGACAAAACTCCCACCTATACCGGACAAAAGCCCCACACCTATAACGGACAAAAGCCTCACATTCAGCGGACAAAAGCCCCATTAACGCATTTTGTATAATTATTACTTAAAAAACTATACACTTGAGGGTCAAATACACATAGGGGGTGGTAAGAGTGAATATAGGGAAAAAAAAATTCTTATATTTTTTTATAGATTTTAATGAAACTTTGTTTAGTTATTTAGAGTTTAAAGAAATATATTGAGAGTTACATATATCTGAAAGAGAGGGGTTTAGGGAGCAAAGAAAAAATAAAAATGTAGTTTTTAAAGCAAAATTTCATCGATTACGAAAGGCTTGGGAGGGGGTGCATATGATATTTTTTTTTTCCCTTGTGAATTTCTATAAAATGTTCTTTAATTACCACTCACTATGTATATTATGTTAAGTACAGCTGTACAAAATAAATAATATTTTAAAATTTAGTATATGTAATCGATTCCGTTTAAATAAAATTAAAAATATCCATACATATTTTAAATCCTAATATATATGATTGATTTAGTTCATATAAATGTGGTTTAAAAATATCAATAATTATAATTTATTTTTTTAAACTTTATAATATAAAAATCTTCACTTTTCAAGCTTTTTTATTTATTTTATTTATTTGTTATTTAATATATTTTCTTTTTATGGTCTTGCAGAGGATTTGGGTATAATTTTGCTAAACAACATTGATTTCAAAAGTTTCGTGCATTCAAATGATATATCAGATTCGGCATATAGGTCAAGCAACACAAATTCATATTTTTTAAACTAAAATAATTTACAGTTTTTATTTTTTTTAAGCTTTGTTTAGTTAAAAAAAATATAGTATGAATTACATACATCTGTTTTTTTTTTTTGGGGGGGGGGGAGGGGGGGGGAGTTATTTTTTTATATCAAATTTCTACAGATTATGTAAGATAGAGAGGCGTATGAGATTTTTTTTTTTTTTTTTTTTTTTACAAATTTCAGTAAAATTTTCTTAAATTGTCACTCACTCAAATATGTATAGATATTAAATATAGGTGTAATTATGTTCATTTTTACTTTTTTTCTTTGTTGTTCTTCAAAAGGATTTTGGGAAGGTTGGGCGCCCGACAAAGTGATTTAACCCGCTCCATCCGTCTTAAGCCGTGGCATGGCGACCTCTGATCCTTCTTGTTATTTCTGTTATATTTGTTTGGATTTTGCACTTGTTTCATATAGTTTTCATTTCTTATCGCATTCAGAGTTACATCTGGGGAGGGGACTGGGGCCAGACTTAAAAGAAAAGTGTTGCTTTTATAGAAAACTTTTACAGATTACCATGTAACTTTATATAGGTATCACTTACACTTTAAAGAAAGATTTTGAGGATGGCCAACAGCTGAGGAGCGGAGTTAAACGCAAAAAATTTTGCTGATTTCTTTTTTCTTTTTTTTACAAATTTTAATGAATTTTCGTTTTATTATTTCTTACTGTGTAATACAGTGAATGATCAAATTATTAGTTTTTTTTTTTTTTTTTTTTTTTTTTTTGGGGGGGGGGGGGAGGCATTTTTCCGATTTTGTAAAAAAAAAAAAAATAATAATATTAGTAAAAAACCTGGACAAAATAGCCTTGAAATCCAGACATTCATAAACTCACATTTTCCACTATATTTCGTCACGAGTGCTGTTAGGGGAACAACTACAAATTGAAGAAATGCACAAGTATTTTAAGAACTTTCTTTTATAGGAATTTTTGATACAAAAGATACGTGTATAAAATGAAAACTAACATAAAAAAAATAAAAGTATTTTTGAATACCTTCATGACATCATAAGAGAATTTTTTTTCTCAAATTTACATTAAATATATTTTTCGAATGATACCACTTTCAATCCTCTACTCCTATAATTAATATGGACGATAGATAGATAGATGGGAAATGTCGGGTTCAATTTCAGGTCGCGTTCATCGATCTCGCCGTTCGAAGGTTTCCGTGATTTTCTCCAAAACTCGCGTAAATTTGGGCTAGGACCTTTTAGAAAGACCTCCCCCCCCACAGAGGTCATTTCATTAATGGCCTAAGAACCTATCATAGTCAATCAGCTATAAAAAACAAACACATATATATAAACATAGTAAAATTAAAAATAGCAGAAGATTAAATGCCACCGAAATCAACATTAACCAAAAAGAATTTATATCTAAATTAGTAATAACCCGTGAAGAGTTTAGTACAGATATGAAAACAATTCACAGCTTAAATAAAATTTGATTAATCATAACGAGTTTCTAGTCAAAAATGTAACAGATTTTATTTTATAATTTATCTTATCAGGAGTTTAATTTTGAAATGTTAATTATATCCAAAATATCATTTTTGATACATAGGGTTTTTGTCCGGGCTATGTGGGGCTTTGTTCCGCGGGCCTTTTGTTCGCATGCCCTTCAAAAACACACATAACAGCTATTTAAGAAAATAATTACAAGATAAAAAGAACTTTTTATGTACCATGTTTTTAAATTTTCTGTTGAATCATATAAACGCTACCGAAGACATCGGGAACCCGGAACAATTCGCTAAAAATATTAAAATAATTCATTGCTGTCGTGTTTTGAGCTATTATAAAAGTTTCAAATGGGAAAAGTTAGTTAAAAATCGATTGCAAGCTTTGTACTGGTAACGCTGCCGAAGGCAGCAGGGTCCCCAAGCAGTTGGTTAAAAATATTTAAAAAATGCATTTTCACCGTGTTCTGAACTAGTCTGAAAGTTTCAAATGTCTAGCTAATCGGGAAGTTAGTTAAATTTTCTGTTGAATCATATAAACGCTGCCGATTGCAGTAGGGACCTGTAACAGTTGACTAAAAGTATTGAAATAATCTGGTGTGTCACTCACACGACTTTCTCTTACCCTGAAATTTAATACAATAAATACAGGTTGCAGATTAATAGGTAAGATAACGAGTACTGTTATGTAAACCTATGTCAAACAATTCATATTAGGCTTCTGAAGAGTTTTATATGATAATTAGTTCTGTGTGAGGGAGGCTACCGCCCCCTCAACCCCCCCGTTTCATTAATGCACCTTCATTTATATAGAATTTAATTCGGTTATTAAAAAATAAGTCTGTTTTTAAAAAATAATTTTTTTAAATTATTAAAAATTATCTTTCATGATAATGCAGACGATTTCCATATTAGAGAACCAAATATCAAAAAAAAAGTCCATTTTATTCTCAAAATTAAAAAAAAAAAAAAAAGTACGATTCTTTTTTTCTAAGTTTTTTTTTCTTTTTTCGTTAAAAGAAAAAAAAAATCGATAACTTTGTTTTAAATCATCGCAGATCGATGGTTCAACCATTCGTTTTAAAGGTATTGGTGAGCTCTTTCGAAAGATACCCATCATGAAAATTTACTCCCCTCGAGGGGGGGACTTTCCCCCCAAGAGGGGGGGGGGGAGGCGAGGCTCCTACATGCACAAAAAAATTTTCCCAGTTAACTATCTCTATTATAAAATATATATATTCGTTCCATTTAGTTTAGTGCAGTCTATAGACGTTAAATTCTACTTTCCTGCAATTTCCTCCATAGACGTAATGTATTAGAATTCTCTTGATTGTCCCTGTACACAAACCATTAGCTTGATCTTAACGAAAAGCTTACTGTAGCATCCCTAAATGATACACATTTAGAATACCAAGTTTGAACTTTCTGCCATAATTTGTTTTTGAGATATGCTGATAACAGACAGATACACAGACATACACACAGACCATTTGCTAAAAACATGATTTTCGTATTCAGGGGACCTCAAAACGTGTAAATATAACAAAATCTCGCGTTTGAAAATTTTACCCAAAAACAATACTTTCTCTACCTTATGGGTAAGAGAAAGTAAAAATGTATTGTCACCGTGTTCTCAGCTGTCCTGAAAGTTTCAAATATTTAGCTAGTCGGGAAGTTAAAAATCGATTGCAAGATTTGTACTGGACAAACAAACAAGAATCGAAGTTAATAAAAACATGGTAAAAAAAAAATAATAATAAATCTTACTTTGCGAATTTTAACCAAATTTGGTAATGATTATAAGAAATCATTTCAGTTTCCGAAATTTCTTCATATTGAGCACTGTGGACAGCTGTAGAATTTCTTTAGCAGTACTGTAATTTTCTTGGCTACAGGACGTTTTTGATAACAGCGTAGTATTATCATTTCTTTTGATCACTTTGTACAGGACATAGGAAGAAAAGGCACAATAAGTTTCATAAAAGCGATCACCTCCAAAAGTGGATAACAATGACGAAACAATACGTGGAAAATTTACGCAGTTCTCCTGCAAGAGTTTAACAGTATGAAATCAAATGAGATAGGAAGTAAAAATACTCACACAGAAACTAAAGTATATAAATACTATAAACATACTGATGTAATTAATTAACACATCAGATCCTCATAATCTAAAAATATTATTTGATAGGGTCACAGATTGATTGAGTGTAAAATTTTTAAAATGTATAGGTACTTTTCACTTTTTTTTAATGCAATTCTAAAGACTTTAAAATTTATTTAAAAAATAAAGCATTGAAAATAGAATATAGATTGCTGTGTAGGAAGTCAAAATTTGATGCCATGTGTATCTTAAATATTTATTTTATGAAAGAACATAATAATAATGCTTTTAAGATTAAAATAAGTTTTTATTACTACAAAGTATAAGGAAAATACCATGAGAAAATCTTTAAGAAAAAAAAAAAAAAAAAGAAAAGAAAGAAAGAAAGAAAAGAAATAGAAAAAAAAAAAAAATCTTACAACAGATTTGTGATGATTTGTGGCTAAGGGGAAATTTTGAAAAATTTTAGGGATAATTATTATAAGTTATGAAGCATATAACTTTTCCTTATTCTTAAAAAAAAAAAAAAAAAAAAAAAAAAAAGTAATACTTTTTTATATGTTGCATACAAGGTTACAAAAAGATTTTATATATATTTTTCCCATATTTTTAAATAATAATTTTACAAAATATTTTAAATATGTTGCTTCAAGTTCCTATTCATGTGTTTTTTTTTTTTTTTTTTTTTTTAATTTATTTATTCATTTACAGGTAACTAATAAAATGCATTTTTTCTTTTTTTAGTGAATTGATATTTTATATCTTCTAAGAAAGATTAACAAACTAAAGGATATTTTTGTGCTGATCACCCATCATTTTGCCACATTTGGCAAAATTTACAGTAAATTGCTTTTAATTGCTGAATAGGTAACTGTTTTGTCACCAAACATAATTCACGCTTTAAAAAAAAAAAAAAAAAAAAAAAAAAAAAAAAACTGGTTTTCGAAGTAAGACTGTTTTACTACAAATAAGCAATTTTTCTCCTTCTTTAATGTCTAATAGCTAAATATTAAAAATTCTTTCAAACACTTGCCAAAATAAGGGGTCATAAAACTACTGCTTAGTAAAACTTGCTTTTAATTCCTCAAAATATGATTTCCTATTTTATTTCTGAAACTGGAAATTATTTCATTACTAATCAAGAATTTTAACTGGTGCCTAAATAAGTTAAATTTAAAAAAAAAAAAAAAAAAAAAAAAAAAAAAACTTTTCTGCTGTATGACGACAAAATATACCACATTTTACAGTTAAATACTGAAATATTCAGTCTTACTGACTGATTTCTTTTTTCTTTTCCTTTATTTTAAACTAGCAAACCCGTGCGAAATTTTCGCACTTTTTTTTCCTTTTAATTACATTTAAAATTCATAAGTATTATACCAATTTAACCACTTAATTAAAATTTTAATTTACCAGAAGCCACATTATTATTATAATCAAATCAATATTGGGCAATAGTGAAACCAGAATCATTCAAAGAAAAGTTTCAAAATAAAATTCATGGTTGACGACCCAGTTTTCATATTTCCGCAGACAGTACAGTTTTATTAAAGAACCCCCATGACGCCTTTTAAATTTTTATCGCCAAGAGTGCGATGACATTTTATTTATCTTGGCATAATTTTTTGTTAAAAGAAAATAATAATAATATTTTTATTGTACTTCTTATGAATGCGTTTTTTAGTCAATTTATGGTGATGATTCATATTCTGTATATATCTTTAAAATAATGCTAAGTTTAAAATAACGCTTGCAAAGATTTTGAAGAAGCAACTTTTAAAAATACATTTTTCCATAAAATAATGTCATCATACAAATGTCGCCATTTTTTCTTATTAGTTCATTGAGCTGAGTCCGCGTGCTTTTTATTTTTTAATCCTTGCATATTTTATTAATTTTCCCACTATCGTATCGTTTCGACAAAAAATAACTGTAACTGGTCCACGTTAGAGAAATATTATATAGATTGTCTGATTTTTTTAAGGTTTTTGCAAATTTTTGTGATGAGTTTTTTGGACCCAAGTTTAGATGGAGGAATATGACCTAAAATTGGCTGTTTGTGCTGCTTTCGCATAAAAGTGTTGATAAATGCAATAAGAATGTATATAAAATTGTGCATTATATATACTTTTTTTTGTCCACTGTTCTATATTTTTGGATCACTCAATCATATCCTAGGTGGTCTTTTTGGACTACTAAATTTCAATGGCTAGCATGATCCTTACTCAGAAAAGTAAAGAAAATAATTACTTTAGAAAAATTCACCAGGTGATTATAACAGGCTTTCTGGAAAATTCTCTCATGATCTTTACAAGCTAATGGCCATGGTATGCTAAAATAAGGCAAACCAAAAGATTAAAACACACACAAAGCGAATTTCAAATGCATTGTTTAAAAGACTACATAGAATTAAGAGCCAACAATTGTAAAACCATAACTTTCATTAATAATTTCATTATAACTCATGTATTATTTCGAGATGTGCCGTGTAAAGTTGAATTTCATTCAAACTATGCGAAAAATACCAGAGTCAGGTATCGAACCCGGGCTCTACCACTGAACCATTCTGGCTGACTATCTGCTTGATATATTTCTCATATGGCCACTGGCAAGGCCATTGATATCATAATCAGCCAGAGTGGATCAGTGGTGATAGAACATCTGCACAATAAATGCAGTATCTGTTTTATTCCCGGCTCTGGAATTTTTTGTGCAGTAAGTTATATTACCTTTTTCATTATATTAATAATCATTATCGATCTTAGTGAAAATAACTTAATATTAGAATGTGCCACCACACATTAGAAAGTAAGAAACGAGAAAAAAAGGCAAACATTCTATAGAAAATCTCACTTTAAAAAGAAAAATACAAGGAAAAAAAGAGAAGAAAATTCATAGAAGAAAGCATGGGAGAAAAACGAAACACTCTCGATCATAAGCTAAAAAAAAAAAAAAAAAAAAAAAAAAAAATGGCTAACACAAGGAATAAAGAGGTCAAAATTGACTATAAAAAGTCACGAAACTCGGGAAGGGATTAGATCCGAGACCTGAAGCTATCGTCCAGGGTTTGCTATGACTCGCCTCAAGCATAACAAGTTATATATATATAAAAAAAAAAGTCATCATAATTTCCAAGTAATTACTTTAAATGTGTTAAAATTAAAAGAAATTTTAATGTTGTTATATTACTTTTTATATAACATGAGATAAAAGTTGCAAATAAAATTAATGATAAGTCTATCGACAGAAGATCAGTATATTGCACTAAAATAATTATTTGGGAGGGGAATTACATTTTGGAAAAGAAAATCATAATTTAATTAATGAACATAAATCAACCTACAAAACCAAAATTTTATTTACAAATAATACACACATATGCATATATTATCAGATTTTAATTTACTAGTTAGTTATTTTACAGCTTCCAATCATAAATTGTGAATTTGCAAGCTTTACACAGGCTTCTGATGATTGCTACCCACGACCCTCTCTACATTGTGTTGTCACAGAAAGTTAAAACTAATGATAATAATATTATAGTTTTAAAAAATTAAAGAACACGCTTTTATAGAAATGTGAACTAAAAAGCACAAAATATCTATCTTAGTATTAAAATGCAGGGTAAGAGAAAATCGTGTGAGGGACACACCATAATATTTACACACATTTAAATCTTTAATTAAAATAATTTAGAATTAAACAAAATCCATTTTTAAAAAATCTCCCCTGACTGGCCTCGAACGCTAGACCTTTAGGTTCGTAGCGCGGAGCTTTACCTCACAGCCACAGCGTTCACGTAGGGAAAGTCTTTTTTTACAATATAGATTTTTTGTTTGCTCCCAGAGCGGTTACTAACATACAAACCTAGAAACATATATCCAGGTGAAGCTAATAAAAGCGTATTAATAAATGGGAGAAATTGCAGTACAGCAGCGTCGCCTGTTGGGAGATTTGCACCAAAAATTGATAGACACCAATTTGTGTTAAGGTGCAACTAAATAAATACATAAACTTATGAAATTCTGTACATTAGTTCTTGAGCTAAAATTGTCGCAATGTTTTTGTCACACATAAAGATAGACAAACATTTTCTACAAATAGTCAGACAATGATCTGGATTTCTCAAAACATGTAAACTCATTGGAAACAGAAAGTTAAAAATAAATTCACGAATCCATTGCATTTTTACAATTGAAGATAAAAGAAAGTAATAAAATAAAATTTCAGAAAAAGACAAACTAACAAAAAATTGGATCGACTCCTCTTTTGTTCAAACTTTTGTTATGCATGGATTGATTTAGGGGAGCGTGTTGTATCATGGGACACTTGTACCTTGGGACATTGACAATTTTTAAAAGCCTATTAGCAAAATCAAGTTTTTTTTATTTCTAAGTGTGACTAACAAATAGATAACAGCACAGTAAAAGGTGGCATCAGAAACGCTGAATATATATGACTTGATGAGTGAAAGAAAACTTTGTTACTCAAAAATAAATATCTTTCTCATTCTAATTTCAATTTCTAAAACTGTTCTACTCAATTTTAAATGGATATTGAACAGAATATTTCTAAATGTTTTGGTCATGAGAAAGTAATGATACTGCATTTTGATTGACCACAATTTTGATGTTATTTAAACCGTGTTGTGTTTGTACCTTGGGACAGCAAATCATGTGGGGACTTGTCCCAAGGAACAACGTATGTTACACGCATGGTTCTCGAGCAGATATACCTAAATTAAAGCTCGATGGTTCTCAATAATTTGGGTAGAGTAAGTTTTATCTTCAGATTTTCAATATAAGCATCCCCACTAATGATTCGAGCCTTTTTCAAACCTTCAGCACGAAAAAACAATGTCAATAGAAGAAAAGCAAATTCTTGAATTTAACAGATTCTCCAGTAAAAATTGAAATTGAAGCTGCATCCAGAATGGAGTATAAGGACCACCTACATAGCAAATTAGCAGTTCAGAATAAGATGTTGATAAACCAATTTTATCAGTACAGATGGTGACAGTATTGAATATGATCAAATCATTGATACATTTAAAAAACCTAGTATGTTGTGGCCACCACAAGATTTTCTTCTATATTTTCCTCTACAAATTTACTCAATAAATTAAAAAAAAAATTTTTTTTTCCAAATTATTTTTTTTGTTAAAAGTAAAAAAAAAAAAAAAAAAAATCGATAACTTTGTTTTAAATTATCACATATTTATAGTTCAACCATTCATTTTAAAGGCATTGACGCGACCTTTCGAAAGATACCCATCTTGAAAATTTACTCCCCTCGAGGGGGGGGACTTCCCCCCAGGGGGGGGGGGAGCGACGAGGCTCCTACACATACAACATTTTTTTCCCAGTTGACTAACCCTATTATAAATCATTCTTGTAAATTTCATAATGATTACTAAAAAATAATTCTCTTTATGCACATTTATACAAAATTTTGTCCTATATCACCCTGTTAAAAATTTAGAAAAAGCGGGATGGCAAAGCAACCTGTAAGACAATTTTTACCAAAAGTTGATGGGCACAAATTTATGTCAAGGTGCAACTACATACCAACTTGTATGAAATTCTGTGCAGTAGTTCCTGAGATACAGTTGCCACAAAATTTTGTCACACACACACACACAGACAGACGTTTTCTAAAAATGGTCAAATCGTGTTCTACAGCTCTCAAAACGTGTAAATTCATCAAAAACCCAAGGTCGAAAATTTTTACGAATCCAATACTTTCTTCTATTGAATATAGAAGAAAGTAAAAAAAGGATTAAGAAATATTTTTTTACAAAAGTATTTTAAATAATAATAAAAAAACAATTAACTTCCATTTTTTAATCCACATAACACAGCCCCTTGGTTATGGCCTTGAACTGAAATAGTAGAGGTCCTTAACAGGGAAGTACTCAAAGAGAAATTTTTAAAGTGCATAGGGGATAGCAACAAATTTATTTATGGATCTTAAAATAATGATATTTTATCAGTCATTGAGTTTTAAACTCCCACTGGAGGTCTGAAAGTGAAATCTCACAGCTGACTTTACATCACATAATGTAAAAATAGGAACTTTATCAATACTTGGTTAATTTACAAATATGGTTCGAACTTTCAAATTTATTATTTGTGTAAAGCATCTGCAAGTGTATTCCTTTTAATTTAATGCCTTATTATATATATATATATATATATATATATATATATATATATATTTTCCATTATTTACATAAAACTCGTTTAGGCTAAGGCTTTAGGAATCTTTAAGCATGTCCCAAGGTACAACAAAGCATGTCCCAAAGTACAACAAAGTGTTGTACTTTGGGACAGTATACACTTCCTACTTTAAATGGCAAGCAATTTTTTATTTTCAAACTGTTTAAATTTTTCAAAATGTATTATAGAAGAGACTGTTGGGGTATTCAAATATTGTCTTTAAAATGGAAATTTAACTTTAATTGTTAAGTTAAAAAATAAAATGTAAAAAGTGTCCCAAGGTACAACACTCTCCCCTGTATTACAATCATTTAAATAGCAACTGGATTTATGATTTATATTATAATACATATTTTACATATGCTATATTTGTACCAAAAGAAAATTTAATAAAAATGCTTACTTATAATCTATTCCAGTAGCAGAACTCAATTTTGAAAATAAAAAATTAGTGATAATTTCATAGCCCTTTTTATTAGATAAAGCAAACATATCTCTAGAATATAAATGTATATAATAATTAATATTCATTGCATTATCAATATAAAAATTAAATTTGAAAAAAAAAAAAAAAAAGTCATTAGTTCAACTCTATGTGAGAATAAAAATAGCTTAAAACTTATATAATAATTTAGCGGTTAATGTAAAAATTTTAAAATGTAAACTAAGTAACTAAAAAGAAAACAATTAGAATTCTATTTTTGAGCAAAGAAGGCATTTTTTTTTTTTTTGTTGTTGTTGTTGGGGGGGGGGGGGGTTAGGAGCAAGGTTGACCACTTTTTGACAAGGTGGAAAAACCATGGGAAAAAAGGGTCTCAAACAAAAATACTTTTTGCCAATCAGGATTTAAATTATATGATTTCAATAAGTACAAAACTTTGATTTAAACACCATAAAATGCAATAAACTCACAACGATTGTTTCGGGACAGAAAAACACGCGACTCTTCGTCAGGCGAACAAAGTAGGCACGAGTGCTGCAATCAAAGCGGCAACGCAACAAGTAATTGCAGCACTCGTGCCTACTGTGTTCGCCTGACGAAGGGTTGTGTGTTTTTTCGACCCGAACCATTTGTTACGAGTTTAATGCATTTTATGGTGTTTATTCAAAGTTTTGTACTTATTTTAAAACGTCGGTTCTGTGGTGCTTTTTTATTACATGATCTCAATGTTTAAATCACAATTTGAACAGATTAAAATTACAAACTTGATCAATTTATTGAGAAAAAACAAAATAATACATTCTAAAATTTCTTTAAACTAAATATTTAACATCAACATTTAACTTTTTTTTTTTCATTTTTATTCTAAAAATATTTAAATTATCGTCGAAAAAATATATTTAAAAATTTTTTTTTTCTTTTTTTTTTTTTTTTTATTTATTAAAAAAGATATTTGCACAAATTTATAGCAAGTTTATATGCTATAAAAAGATTTAAAAGTGCAAAATTCGTGTTTAATTATCCATATCTTATGAGATTTAGTTTTGGTTGCATATTTATTATTACAGACAAAATAGAGAGAAGAATTATTGAATTATGAATGAAAAGCTCGAGATTCTGAAAGTAGTTGCAAGAAATAGATTCCCATGACATACTTCTTTTGCTATAAAATTTAAAATGAAAGAATCAGCTTTTGCACAAATATACTTCACTGCTATTGTTTACAAAATCAGTTGCAGCTCACAGGTGGTGGAAAAAGTACCGTAAAAACCAGCGTATGAGCCGTGGCCCTTACGGGAAAAAAAAAAAAAAATCAAATCTATTTTTTCTTGGCTGCGGCCCTTTGATGCATAAGTGCGAATTTATTGATTGTAGTACAAGTATTTTAACAATAAAGTATTTACCTGGTCTCTCAGGCTGGTTGCGCCCGATAGAGAGTTAACAAATATTGCATTTTACATTCTAAAATCGTTCTCAAGTAAATTAAAAAAATAATAACAATAGCCATTTTCCCAATTTTAGCACATTGAAAGTTTCAAATTTATATAGTACATGCAATGCAAATACTGCTTTCTTTGTATTGCATAGTGGTGGGACAGGTTTAGAGAGTATCTCAACCTGCATCACTTGGATCATTATCATAATGTAACTGTCAAAAAGTTAGGCTAAGCAGTACAATGCATTTTCGAACATTAAAATTATTATGGAAGTCCGTACTTTAATTCCCGCATGCTTAGATTTAAATCATTTCACATTTTGCACAAGAAATTTAAAATCCTCCATTACTGTAACTTTGAATCTTTCAAAACAAAGAAAATTGGATTAATCATTACCTGTTAATGTGAGAAATTCCAAAGTACACTGAAGAGTAGATTGTGCTACCCACTATGATGTTCTAAGAAAATTAATTCCTATTTACAAAATCAAAGTTTAAATTTAAGCTGTCCCAATGTGGACCATGTCCCAAAGTGCCTCACTTTCCACTATGAATTTCATTATTCTGTTATTGAAACTGAAGAGTTCTGGAATTTGGGCATTTATGTATCTGCAAACTACCTTCATTTTTAATAGTGTTTAATATTCTCAAAATGAGAGCTTGTCACCTCCCCTCCCCCACAACAGAATATTTTTTAATGTTCTACGACAAGTTTTCAGATGATGAAAAATATTCTGCAGGACACATATGCATTTTACAATTTTACTTTCAATATTATTGACACAGTTATAAAAAATACATACCTTATAATCTGATGTGCTGTAATGTGTGTGAGCAATAGCAATTTTTTTTTTTTTTTTCTTTTAAACTGACACTAACGAAGGCTGGATAGAGAATTTATTATACAAATAACTACTTTAGAAGTATTTTGAAAATCTCTTTCAATGATAAAAAATGGGATTTTAGTAAATGCCCCTTCTTGAGGCCATAACTCACAATTTCCCTCCTAATTTTTAAATATATGTAATCGTTCAGCAGTAAAGCTGTTTATTCTGCAATATACGTTCAAATTCTACTTTTACAGGCATAGACATGGCAGTCCTCTCTACCGTTTGCTTTGCAACATTTAGATGAATTATTTCAATGAAAAATTATTTGATGTATTTAAATTTCCTTATTGCTTTAGGTAAGTTTTTATAACATTCTCGGTGTGCATCTTTCTAGTTTAAATTTCTTGGTCAATTTGATTTGCGAGTTTTTGCAATTTATACAAAGTTTATTTATTACTTCATTTTTAGCCTGATGATAGACTGCAACTATATTAACTAAAAACAATGTATGTGAATGTAATTTATGGTGTTTGGTGACAAAGTTCTTAATCTCTCTCTCTCTCTCTCTCTCTCTCTCTCTCTCTCTCTCTCTCTCTCTCTCTCTCTCTCTCTCTCTCTCTCTCTCTCTCTCTCTATATATATATATATATATATATATATATATACATATATACATACATATATATATATATATATATACATATATACATACACACACACATACATATATATATATATATATATATATATAATGATTTTGTTTATTGTATTCTACTGCAATAAACAAAGTTATTTCACATCATATAAATATTTTATAGTATATCAATACACACTGGATATATACTATACATTAACAGCATACACAATTTATAAATTAATTGCATTATAGATAAATTACTTGTGAAACGTAATGTCATGCTTCTTCTCTAATGTTATCTTGTCCAATCCAAGCAAAAGCAAGTTATTGAAGAAAACTTCTCTTCTTTTTAAAGAAATGTTTTCCATACTGTTTCAGCTTCGGAAATAAAATTTGATTAAAAAAAAATCCTGAAATTGAAAAATTTTTCATACATCTCAAGTCAAAATAGTATTTCTTACAATAATATACAGAAATCAGATACAATGTTGTGAGAGTAATAAATAATATTTTTATCAAAATTAAATGCAATTTGGGAAAAAAGATATACAAAAATTTTTTTTCTGTATCATAAAATTCCTTGGTAAAGTATAGAATAGTTTGAACTAATGCGACTTCCCTTGTACACCCGCAGTCGAACCTCGTTAAAGTGAATCTCAAAGGGGATAAAAAATTTGTTTATGTTATCAGTAGTTCATGCTATTAATAATTAATCTTCACATAACTAAACTAATCTTCATTTTGACGTAGATGGTGGAAAGAGTTCATGTTAAAAGTAATTCACGTTAACAAGTTTCGACTGTATTAACCTTTTTTTTTTTTTTTTCCCTTTTTCTTTGATAAACAAGTTTAAAACATTTTTTTCGCTTTAGAAAAGAAGGCCAATACTAGATATAATAACAGTCCGAAAAACAAAAATATCGACATTTTATGAAAATTATAAATAGTTTCATTGTGCATGAATTAATAAAAACTGATTTCAGATTTACTGAAGATTAAGGCATTTCATGCTCTCCAGAGATTAGTCATTTATCTATTTTTTTTTTTTTTTTTTTTCACAATCCCCTCCTCCCCCAACACACACACACACATTTAAAAAAAAAAAAAAAAGTATGCTACCCCTTCAGCTGTATTCGTGCCTACTTCTATCGTTTGATGAAGGGTAGTACTATTTTTTTTTTCAATTTTATATACTTATGAGTTTTTGCAATATATGAAATTTGCTTATAGAAATTTAACTCTTACCTTTTAACATTAATTTTCCGGTGCCTTTTACTGTAGTGTACTCTATTAAGAATGCTATGAAGAAGCTTTATGAAGCAGACACATTCTGTCCTGTTTTGTTCCCCAAGAGACATACACTATGGGGTACATATACAAATGAAACACTTCCAGTTGCAAAGCCGTTTGCAAGCGTTCCAAATCTATGACTGCAGTCGGCAGCAAAAGTATCCGAGCACTAGCAAAAATTCCTATGTGAAAAAAGCACACTTAACATTGTTTTGTTAAATAAATCCTTGTCGAATCGTGTGCTTAGACTGACTAAGAACAGGATTCGACAAGGATTTATTTAACAAAACTGAATTAAGTGTACTTTTTTTACATAGGAATTTTTGCTAGTGCTCGGATACTTTTACTGCCGACTGTATTTGCAAAAAAATTGCAAAATTTACGTCATCGAAATTGCAAGCGTTCCGTTTGTATGTAACGCTATATCTTGTACTCTTATAACGGATGGATGGGTTTTACGTCGCACTACTGCTGCGCAATGGACAATTGGCGAAGATCTGGGACCCACTCCTAGAGATGATCCGGAGACATGCCATCGCAATTTTTATCCTCCATGGAAGGGATGGCTCTCCCGCTTCGGTGACCCCCAGAGGTATAATTAATATACATAATGACCCTCATCTTCATCTGTCATGAACGAATCCGGTTAGCACCACTTCAAAACAGAAACTTTTGGCAGCCATTTTTTTTTTCCGTTTGTTTAATTCAACTTAGGAAACATACATTTTCATACATGTTTTGTATCGCACATATTCTTATTTATTTCTTATAAAACCTTGAAAAACTATTCAATTGTAATTTTTAAATATCTTAATTAAATATAACGGATCACTGGCTATTATAAACATGAACCTATAAATAGAATTATGTAACTTCATGATTATAAACAATGCAATACCAAATAAAAACAAACCAAAACTGTTGCCATTCAGAAAATACAAATTCCAAATGGACAACTTTTTAATTCCGAATGAACGACTCTTTGACTGTTTCATTAAAAAAACGTTTAAATTATTTCTAAAACATATTAAAGCCTTAAAAATCTTAAAATATTTGTAAAAACGCATTAAAGCCTTTAAATATTTTTATCAAGCTTCATTGTTTGTTTACATTGTAAGGTATGATTGGCGTCGAGTTTAGTACGTAAATGCCGCCAGTTGATTTTAGTTTTGAAATTAGTGTAAAATGATAGTTGGGATAGAATGTTTGGTTGGGCAAGTAAAAGTCACCAGTTGAAATGAGTATTGAAAGTAGAGTAGTCTAAGGTGATAATGTCGAGTCAAGGTAAAATGTTCGGTTGAGAATGAGAAAGTCCCTAGCTGGATCTTGGATATTTTGGCGATGTTGTGGGGGAGATAGCTGGTTGGAGGTATCGAGTAGAGGTGAATTTGGGTTAGCATGGAGTGTCTGTTGTTATTGGATAGTTAGTTAGAAAATTTGAAAACAGGATCTACGATAGTCTTAAAAAAGATTATTTTGGTAAAATGAAGTGAATCGTTTTTTCTTATAATGATGACTTTAAATACGCAAGCGAAGTGATGACGTCACTTGCTGTTCGTGGATACAAGAAAAATATTTCCTATGTTAAACGCCCAATGGATTTTTCGTAAAAAATTATTAAAAATCGAGGGAAATTATTTCCCGATTTTAATCCCCATATTTAGGTTTAGATATGTATTAGTTATCATGTGCATGCGTTAGATTAAGTGTTCTAAAATTGATAAAATTTGAATTTTAAATTTCAAAACTCTAGATTAAAAAAAACCTTCCATATTCCATTGAAAACATAAACATTTCATTTCAAAGGATGATATTTACACAATAAATATCCAACTAATATGCTAATTAAAAGAAAAATGATAAATATTCTATCATAATTTGAAGTGAAATTTGTTTTCAAATGTCTAAATAAAGTATCTGATATAAGATACTAATACGTTGCAGCGGAATAGATTTGATATCGGTCATCCTTGGCAGAATATATATATATATATATATAGAAATACATTAATATAATCAGTGCAAAAAATTTTTTATGAAATTTAAAGATGACTCAACTTCAGTATTAAAACAATTCCTTGGATCACAAGCTAAGACTACCCATATCAAATCAAAGAAGAATTAAAGAAAAATCGAAATAAATATTGTAAATTGGAATAAGAAAAAAAGCAATATTTGCATTCTAACGTTTTCAAGGGCCTGGTAGAATGCAAATAAGCTAAAATATGGATGTTTTTCTGTAACAAAGAAAGCAAAAGCTAAGAATTTCTTTGTTCGCAGGCCCGAAACACCCATAGAAAAACCATTAAACGGGAAGATAAAAACAAAACTATAACCTAATATGACAAACCAAAACCATAAAATTAAGATTAAAATAAAAATACAAAAATTCAACTTACTGAATAAAATATTTGAAATGAACACAACTCAATAAAGAAATAGACATAGTCAATATAGAAAAACAAAGATCATAATGAAACGATAATAAATCGATAATCATAATAAAACCTTTACCTAAATATGAAAAACCATAACCATTTAAATATAAGATTAAAATTAAACCCATAAAACTGTAGAATAATAAGATTATTTTAACCTTTCTAAATGAAATTGAAGCAATGAACGTCGCACACTCGCACATGTAAAAATGTAACAATCAGTTAGCAGTTAGATCCACAGTTAATTAGTTCAAAATAGCATTGACCATAGAGTAATTTTTAGGATTCACAGTGGAATTCATGTATGATAAGGATTCAAATCCTTAAAAAAAAAAAAAAAAATCAGAATATGATGCTTAATATTGAATCATGAATAGTGCTGCCATCTGGAGTAATAAGATGAAAATAATGGAAAAATAAAATCAAATAAATTTAGTATTCAAATAATATGTATTTGATAAAAACCAAATAATACCTAAACGTAAATTTAAATTTGAATAAAATGTATGAGGAGAAAAAAAAAAAAAAAAAAAATAAATAAATAAATAATAATAATTAAATAAATAATTAAAAGAATTTTTTTATTAAGTGTTTTGGATAGCCATTAATTAATGCTAAATTTTTAAAGAATCGAAATTGTAATTTTTGATGTTTATCAGACACTAAATATTTGATCCTTAGAGTAAAATTAAGAAGAATATTGACAAATACTGATTTATGTAAGCATGTTTTAAAGTTAGTGAAAAAATTTACCTTAAAGGGGAAATCTTTCTTTTTATCGTATAAGTCAAATTCTAATTGGCCATTACTATTAAGAATAATTTTTAAATCTAAGAAATTAATGACACTAGAATCCAAATCAGTACTACTTAGAGACAGATTTTCAGGATATTTGACAGGTAAGTCTAGATTGGTGTGATTTTTATCCCAATATAATATAATTATATCATCTATGTATCGTAGTAATTTAAAGTTAGTACACTCAATGTCACGCTCATAATAATATAAGTATAGATCAGCTAATATGCTAGAAGCAATTCCACCTTGTGGCAATCCTAAACGTTGTTTATATAAATATGTATTGAATAAAATATAGTTATGGAAAAGGATAAACCTAGTCAGAGTTTTAAAGGCTGAAGGAGTTATGCATACATTTAGATTTAAATACTGCAAATTTTCTACAAAAAGTTTATTTATAATATCAAACATATCTTTAATATCAATATTATTAAAAAGATCATTGAAATCAAAAGTTTTTATACCAGTAATATCAGTAAGATTTTTAATTTTATTTTTGAGTTGAAAACTATTTTTTAGAAAAAAATTACACTTGTTAGAAACAATATAACTATGTAATTTTTTAAGGATATTCAATAACATAATATTAGCATTAGAAGTATAGGCATTGCAGGCAACAGTAACAGTACGAAATTTAATAGGATCTTTATGAAATTTTGGAATTACAACTAGATAAGGGTAATTGTAGTTATTACATTTAGTTTTTAACAACTTATAATAATTAAATATATGCCTATTTTTAATTTCGATACTGTCTTTAATCTTAAGAAAAATATTACTAGTATCCATAGTATCAAAAAGAAGTTGTTTATAATACTTTTTGCAAATAATTGCATAGTTATTAGCCGCCTTGTCAACATAAGTAATAATAAATTTAGACTGTAAGTCTAGAATTGCTGAATGAATTTCTTTGAAATCATAGTACTTGATATTAGAAAGATGGTGCATATTATAAACTAAATCAAGTTTAAATTTCTCCAATAACTTAAATTTCCACTCATTAAAAAATTCCACTGGTTTATTATAATCAATAGCAATTTTGTATATAAAGAGATCCAAGTCTAAATTAAATTGAGTAATGATATCAATAAATTTGAATTTTGAGGGCATCCGAAATTTAGTACCATACTTCATCAAAGATCTAAGAGTAAGATTTTCCACAATATTGATATCACCAGTAATAATATGACCATGATATGTATTGAAAAAAGATTTATATTTGGAATCAGAACAATAGCATGGAGGCTGATCATTAGAAGTAAGAAATTTAGCAAATTTATTGTAGTTAAATATTTTTCTGCCTAAAGTAATATTGTATTTAAAAGTTTTTTGAATGATGAAGTTTTTGATGGGAAAAGGATTGGATGGATCATTAAGTAAATTGTGAATATGAAGTTTATTAAAAAACCAGATGAGAAAAATTTATCACCAAGAGAGAGTTATTTATTTTTTGACCAGACTTTAAATCAAGTTTAATATTAAAACACTCAGCCCTATAGTGTAAAATATCAAAGAATACATCACTGAAGTGTGAATCAAAAGAATGAGAATGGAATACTTTAAAATATTTAAGAAGATACTTCTTTTTGATTCCAAAAATAAAATTACGTATAACTTTCCAATTATAAGACTGAAGAAAAATACTTTCTAAGGATTTGAGATTTTGTAATATATATGAAATGTCCAGATGTTGGGAAGAAGACCTAGAAGAACCCCTAGAAGTTCTAGTAGTCTTTTTATATAAAGAGTGATTTAGAGTTTTATAAATATTACTGTAAAATTCAATTTTTGAAACCTTGGAATAAACAATATGTTGTTTATTATAAACATTAGAATTTAAACCAAAAGGATAGATAGTATTCAGTATATATCGCCAAATTATCTGGCGAATATAATTTAATTCCTTTCAAAAATCATAGTTATTTTAAAAACTTATATTAAGAGAGTAATGAATAATATGAAACAATATTTCGTACAATACATATTACGAAAGTATACATCTGGCATGTATAATTTCGTAGTACGTTTTTGATCGCCAAATTCAAAAACGTCAAGGACAGTAGAGTTTTGAAATTTAAAATTAAAATTTTGTCAATTTGACAGCAAAATAACTCAATCGAACACATGCACATGATAACTAATACATACATATATATATATATACCCAAATATGGGGATTAAAATCGGGAAATAATTATCCTCGATTTTTAATAATTAAAAAAAAAAAAAAATCCAATGGGCGATTAACATAGGAAATAATTTTCTTGCATCCACGGATGGTCAGTGACGTTACACTTCGCTTGCGTATAGAGCACTTAATAGAACACTGGGATGTGTTGTTGCTGTTGTGTTGTCGGGCCTATATTTTTTGTCAACCAGCAGTTTTTTTATTGTCATTCATATTTATTGATCGGGTAGAATTTTTGAAGTGAAAACTTCTTTAGGCGCGTTGAGCACTTTTGGGTGAACAAAAATCATTGAATTCCCGTCATCGTCACCTGACGCTTTCCATTTGAAGTGAAAATTTTCGGGTGAACAAAAATCATTGACCTCACGTCACCGTCACCTGACGCTTTCCATCTTTGTATGATACAAATAATGTATCATACAATTAACTTGCTAATGTGACGTGTTAATAATTATATACTGTATATTGTTTTAAAATATGGTGCGGCTCTACACGACTTCTCTCATCTCCGGACACTGTCTCTATTGCAGTTAGACCTCACAAAACCGTGAGAAAGCCCAAAGCTGCCATTTTTCTCACGTTTTTACAATCAGGTGCGGCTCTACACGACTTCTCTCATCTCCGGACACTGTCTCTTAAAGATTGCAGCCGGAAACGTTGCGATTAGACCTCACAAAACAGTGAGAAAGGCCAAACCCGCCATTTTTGTCACGTTTTTTACGATCTGGTACGGCTCTACACGACTTCTCTCATCTGCGGACACTGTCTCTATTGCAGTTAGACCTCACAAAATCGTGAGAAAGGCCAAAGCCGCCATTTTTCTCACGTTTTTACAATCTGGTGCGGCTCTACACGACTTCTCTCATCTCCAGACACTGTCTCTTAAAGATTGCAGCCGGAAACGTTGCAGTTAGACCTCACAAAACAGTGAGAAAGGCCAAACCCGCCATTTTTGTCACGTTTTTACAATCTGGTACGGCTCTACACGACTTCTCTCATCTCCGGACACTGTCTTTATTGCAGTTAGACCTCACAAAACTGTGAGAAAGGCCAAAGCCGCCGTTTTTCTCAAGTTTTTACAATCTGGTGCGGCTCTACACGACTTCTCACATCTCTGGACACTGTCTCTTAAAGATTGCAGCCGGAAACGTTGCAGTTTGACCTCACAAAACAGTGAGAAAGGTCAAAGCCGCCATTTTTCTCACGTTTTTACAATCTGGTGCGACTCTGCATGACTTCTCTCATCTCCGGACACTGTCTCTATTGCCGTTAGCGCATTAAATGAAATTGTAATATAATTTTTGTAGTAGTAGTTTATATTAATGAATAAAAAAACACTGCATTTAAAAGTATTTCCTGCACAATAAAATCCTGACGATTCAAGAAATACACACGTAATTGTTCACGTTTTCACTTCTGTCTGCACTCCCGGAGTGATATATATATATATATATATATATATATATTTTTTTTTTTTTTTTTTTTTTTTTTTTTTTCAGAATGAAAATTGGTACAACTATAATATTTCCACACAGCAAAATTTGGCGATTTTTCTTTGGCGCCGATCTGAACGATAACGATGTCGTTCTGAACTGTTTGCGATATAATATGGCAGCCTGCATGCTATTTATTTTGGATTTATGATTTTATGATTTATGATTTAGCTTATGATTTTATCATTTATGCTATATGATTTATAATTTTTAGATTTATGGTTTAGCCATAATCGACAAAAATAAATCGCCAAATTCAGCTGTGGGGAAATACTATAGTTGTTCCCCATCATGATCTAAACATTGTTTTCAAGATTTATCGCTCACATTCCGTCATTTTTGACGGGGTTATATACTAGTTTTTTTTATAGAAACATAAAGGACATTGTAGCCACGACATATTTTACGTGCAGAATCCACCATTAGTGTACATGACGGTCTTTGTCCGGTTCGAGTACTGAACCCGCAATCTTCCAAGTACGAGCCTAGCGCTCTACCGACTGGTCTACCGCAGCCCTGTACTATTATATATCTATGCGCTATACATGTTAAGTTAAACAGTACAGTCGGCAACAAAAGTCTCCGAACACTAGCAAAAATTCCTATATTAAAAAAAATACACTTAATACAGTTTTGTTAAATAAATCCTTGTCGAATCCTGTTTTTAGACTGATTAAGAACAGGATTCGACAAGGATTTATTTAACAAAACAGTATTAAGTGTATATTTTTTATATAGGAATTTTCGCTAGTGTTCGGAGACTTTTGTACCGACTGTACCTGTTATTTGCTGAATTTTAACTGCTTTTTAGCTTTTCAAGGATGGATGATTGGGTTTCACGTCGCACTAGTGCTGAGAAGATGGGCAATTGGCGACGGTCTGGAACAAACCCCTAGAAATGGTCAGGAGACATGCCATCACAATTTTGATCCTCCACGGAAGGGATGTCTCTGCCGTTTCGGTGACCCCCAGAGGTATAATTGTTGATGGGAACATGGAGGACATTGCGGCCACGACAATTTTACGTACACCAGCCACCATTAGTCTACACCACGGTCTTTGGCCGTCTCGAGTACCGAACCCGCAATCTTCCAATTACGAGGCCGGCACTCTACCGACTGGGCTACCACGGCCCTTTTAGTTTTTCAAATTAAATATTGTAAAACCGGTCAAAACATTCAAATATGAAAAATATTTTCATTTTGCCTGACTGTATTAACTAAATTTAATTTTTAGCCATTTAGCTAACGCGAACGCAAACCACAATGCTGGGGCCACGGTAGCCCAGTCGGTAGAGCGCCGGGTTCGTAATTGGAAGATTATATGTTCGGTACTTGAGCCGGCCAAAGACCGCCGTGTACACTAATGGTGGCTGGTATACGTAAAATCTGTCGTGGCTGCAATGTCCTCCATGTTCCCATCAAAATTATGCCTCTAGGGGTCACTGAAGCGGAAGAGTCCTCCCTTCCGTGGAGAATCAAAATTGTGATGGCATGTCTCTGGACTACAGCGTCTAGAATAAACAGTGTGGCAATCGCCTATAACCGTGATGTTAAAATGATGCTACAAAAGTTAAGCTTACCCAGATGTCGCTGTGATCGAAGCTATTGCTCAAATCGAAGACCTGATTGGCTTTTCCCAGTTTCGTCAGTTTAATCACGTGATCTAAGCATATAATTAGCCAATAGGGAGTTTCGGTTTTGTTGTCGTGACACTTCGATTACAATGACATCTGGTGACAGGCTTAATTTTTTTAGTACAATTTTATTCGCCGCTTTCCACACTGTTTATTCTAGACGCTGTATCTGGACCATACAGTCGGTAACAAAAGTCTTCGAACACTAGCGAAAATTCCTATATAAAAAATGTATGCTTAATACTGTTTTATTAAATAAATCCTTGTCGAATCCTCTTCTTAGTCAGTCTAAAAACAGGATTCGACAAGGATTTATTTAACAAAACTGTATTAAGTGTACTTTTTTTATATAGGAATCTTTGCTAGTGTTCGGAGACTTTTGTTACCGACTGTACCTCTATAGGTGAGTCCCAGACCGTCACCAACTACCAATTGAGCAGCACTAGTGTGACGTAAAACCCAAACAACCACAATGCTGAAAGGAAATCGAGCGAGTTTAATGTCACAATGAGGCTGCAAATAGGTTGGTGTTGAGTGGGATGGATAATGGGATTTACGTCGGACTAGTGCTGTGCAATGGGCAATTAGCGATGGTCTGGGACACACCCCTAGAGCTGGTCCGGTGATATGCCATCACAATTTTTATCCTCCATGGAAGGGACCGTTGAGAGGGTTTTGCTTAGAAATAGAGCTATGCAATGAAAAACAGGCTATTCCATTATCATCGAGAAATTATCATTGGCTCTTCCCAGTTGCGATTTTTAACGTAATGAGAGCTACATTTTATTCGCTCAACTATTTGAGCATAAAATCAAATTTTAATTTCGCTTGCAAACTCTAAATAGTCAACCATCTTTACTTCCATTACCCGACTACCGCAGGTAATGAAAGTATTGTATTTCGTCCAAAAATTCGATATCGAGTTTTCACCTGATTTACACATTTGAAGGTTTCCTGAGTCCAAAAAAGTAGTTTTTGGCAACTGGTCAGTGTGTGTGTGTATGTATGTATGTGGGGAATCTTTTGGCTATATATCCGAAACTAATAAAGATGGAACTACGAAACTTCAGAATTGAGACAGGTCTGGTGTACAAATGAAGTTTCCAAATTTTGGTGAAAATTAGAAATCCGGAAGTGGGACATCGGTAACCGGAAGTGGGACCGTAAGGCCGTATCTCTAAAACGGCTCTAACGATTTTCTTCGAAGTTACTATATAAACACTTTATTAGATGTCCTTTCGAGTGATATAGTTATGGTTAGTTCAGGAAAATTACACTCTATTAGATGTCATTTCGAATGATATAGTTGGTTAGTTCAGAAAAAATGATAGGTGTCCTGTATAAATGGCTCAATTTCAGGTCTCGCAAGTGCGTTCCATTAAAAACAGCAGCACGGATTTTTTTCAAACTCGGCATAATAACCCTTTTTACTTTCTTCTATATTCAATAGAAAGTAGTGGATTCGTAAAAATTTTCGACTATACGGTTTTCGACGGATTTACACGTTTTGATAGGTCTAGAACAGGATTTTACCATTTTTAGAAAATGTCTGCCTGTCTATCTGTGTGTGTGCGTGCGTGTGTGTGTGTGTGTGACGAAAATTTTGTGGCAATTGTATCTCCGGAACTACTGCTCAGAATTGTATATAAATTTATATGTACATGCACCTTGACCTAAATTAGTGCCTATCAATTTTTGGTGTCAACTGCTCAACAGGTAGCGCTGCTATACAGTGATTTCCACAATTTAAGGAAAGGCTATATCTCAGGTTCTATTGTGTATAATCAAACAAAATTTGATATCTAAGAAGGTCATAATGAGACATTATGCTGATTTAATTTGAATGCTTATTGGCCAACAGGTGGCGCATCTCAGGAACTACTGCACAGAATTGCATATAAATTTATGCGTAGATGCACCTTGACATAAATTAGAACCTATCAACTTTTGGTGTCAACCGCTCACCAGGTGGCGCTGCTACATAGCGATTTCTGCAATTTAAGGAAAAGCTATATCTCAGGTTCTATTGCAAACAAAACTTGATATGTGAGAAGGCCATTATGAGACATTATGCTGATTCATGTTGAATGCTTATAGACCAATAAATGGCGCTGCTATACTAGAAATTTCCTCGATAACGTGAAGGCTATATCTTAACTCGTATGGCATATAACAGTACGAAACTTGGTATGTGAGATATCCCTTATAAAAACGCATTTTTTAAGATGTTATTTGTAGAGAATACAACTGTCTTTCTTTGTATATTTAGTGTTAGTTTTCTCTAAGATGAAAATCGTTTGCATTTATCATGTTAGATAATTTTAATAAATAATACTTTAATAAATTAATTGCCCTTAGTGAATTTGTATAGGAAAATATAGAAGAAAATCTTGTGGTGGTCATAGCATACTAGTTTTTTAGGTATCCTTTTATATGTAATCGTTTTTTTCCGATCAATAATTGAGTATGCCAAGTTTTGGTAAAAGTTAGTATCTCAAAAACGGCTCTAACGATTTTCTTGAAAATTGTTACATAAATCAATTTTAGATATCCTTTCTCATGTATTACACGGTTATTAAAGGAAAATTAACAGTCATCCTGCTTAGATAAGTTAATTTTAGATCTCGGAAATTGGTGTTTCAAAAGATAACTCAACCATTTTTTCTGTTATTTTGTAACTTGCCATGTAAACTTTGTTTTATATGTCTGTACTCGTGTATTAAGTTTCTCATACCGGAAAAATTTTAGGTTTTTAATTGGCTAAGTGAATTTTATGTCTTCCGATCACATTCTCCCCCCCCCCCTCCCCCCAAATTAACAAAAAAAAAAAAAAAAAAAAAGAAGAAGAAAAAGAAAAAAATATGCATATAATACGTGTAATAGTGGGTAATGGATGTCGTGTGGTTGTTTCACACCAGATTTTATTATTATTACTTTCTTCTATATGTAATATAGAGAAGGTATTGGATTCGCGAAAATTTTTACTTTCTTCTATATGTAATATGGAGAAAGTATTGGATTCGCGAAAATTTTCGACCTCCGTTTTTTGACGGATCTACACGTTTTGGGATGTCCTGAACACGAATTGATAGTTTTTAGAAAATGTCTGTCTGTGTGTCTGTGGTTTCGTGTTTTCACCGTATCTCACGAACCAATGAATGAAATTCAACCAAACTTGGTATATAGTTGGATCCTGGCGGGGCATTGTGCTGATTAGATTTGGGGATCAATAGCCCAGCAGGTGGCGCTGAGATCGCATTTTATGTAAATTTTTAACATGGCAGTATAGGACAAATTTTCGTATTTTTCACCGTATCTCACGAACCAATGAATGAAATTCAACCAAACTTGGTATATAGTTGGAACCTGACGGGGCATGGTGCTGATTAGATTTGGGAATCAATCGTTCAGCAGGTGGCGCTGTGATCGCAAATTTTCGTATTTTTCACCGTATCTCACGAACCGATGAATGAAATTGAACCAAACTTGGTATATAGTTGGACTCTGACATGGAATGGTGCTGATTAGATTTTGGGATTAATCGCCCAGCAGATGGCGCTGTGGTCGCATTTTATGTAAACTTTTAACATGGCAGTATAGGACAAAATTTCGTATAAATGTACATAAAGAGCGTTATTTTAAACTTGTGATTGTAAAATTAATATGGATTATTGATAATAGTAGTAGTTAACTACGAAAAAAAATTTGCGCACGTGGGGGCACCGGTTGGGGCATATTTTCAAGATGGATATATTTCGAGAGATCTCGTCAATACCTTTAAAACGAATGGTTGAACTATAAATCTGTGATAATTTAAAACAAAGTTATCAATTTTTTTTACTTAAAAAAAAAAAAAAAAAAAACTTAGAAAAAAAATCTTTTTTTTTTTTTTTTTTTATATTGTCACTGATTGAATATGTATTACTTTTAACAAAAAAAAAAAAAAAAACTTAGAAAAAAAATCGTATTTTTTTTTTTTTTTTTTTAATATTGTTACTGATATGTATATAGGAAAATATAGAAGAAAGTCTTGTGGTGGCCCCAACATACTAGTTTTTTAACTTGCTATGTAAACTTGGTTTTGTATGTCTTTACACGTGTCGTGTATCAAGTTTCTCTTACCTGAAAAATTGTAGGTTTCTACTTCGTTATGTCCATTTTGTCTTCTGATCTCAATATCTCCCAAAAATGCATGCAATACGAGTAATAATGAGTAATGGAAGTCGTGTGGTTGTTTCATACCAGATTTTTTTCTGAACCATTAATTTTAAATATGTAGCGTATTTTGAGTAAAAGTATACTCAGAAAAATGCAAGTCCTTATGAACCATGTAAAACTACTCTTTATTTCTCTAAAACAAGGCCTGATACCAATAATTTACGACAATATTTAGATTTTTAACACTTTCCAACACAATTGAAAAGTGTTTACGGCTTCTATTTGTCTGTCTGTACTCTGTCCACGCTGTAACTCGCATAAATATTAATAGAATTTCTTGAAACTGATATATCTTGTCTTGTTCACTATTAGAACCGGAAGTTCCCTATTAAAAATGGAGTAAATGCCACTTCTGGTTTGTATACAGTAAGGTGACTAGATTTTTAAAAATCCAAAATGAGGTCAAATTATACGAAGTCCTCATTTTAAGGAGAAAAATTGAGGGCATTTTGCATTAAAAAATGCGGACATTTCTGAAGACAAATGTTGCTTCAAATCTATTCGATAACACTTTTATCGATTCTTAATACTCAAGGATGAAATTTTCACTTTAAACATTATCATTACCATTAGAAATTGAAGTGATCCGATAAGGTGAAAAAATTTCAACAAGGACAAAAAGTGAGCCGACATGGAATCGAATGAATCTGGGTTTTTTGGCACAGCTCACTAGTTTTTACATGTCTTTTGTTACCTATCCTGCAGACATATCTGATCGACAACTTTACAATTTTGAAGTAAACAGATAGTGCCGTGCTTGTCAAGTGTCGAAAAGGTGGCTATGTCAATATAGAAGTGAGGCGCCGTGCCAAAAATGGCCAAAATAATTCAGTTCTCAAAGGTAGACGGGAACTGCTGTATTTGAAATCAGATCACGTTCATCAACCTCTAAGTTTTTGGAGTTTTCCGTACTTTATCCATAAACCTCTGTATGTGATTCAAATTCGTAAATTGATGGTTCATGATTTGTTACATTGAGATGAGTTGTGCAAAAAGTATTAAAAATTACAATAAAGTTAGTGGTATTACTGGTTTTCATATTTAAAAAAAATCTGGAGTGACTCCACTCGATTTTCTGAACATTAGTAATTAACGGTTGTTTAAAATATATTGAGGACGGAAGCAAATGTGTGATGAAATGTGCATTTAAATATTGGGGGGGGGGGGGGGAATATTTTCTATCGACCACCTGTTAAAAATGGCCACACAAAATAGGGGAATTATTGTACAGAAAAGTTCCCAAAATAAAACATGGTAATTATGAAATTTTGCTGTAAATAAATACATAAATAAACTAGTTGGCATAGGTGGACTCTGCTCAGTTCCCCATCATATTTATGTTCTCAGAAAATTCTAGTGCGAGACATATTATATTATAATCATGTTAAAAGAAATGAATTTGACCAGAGCTTGATACAGTGACAGAATGAAACCCCCGCCTAACAGGCTACCCAACGTTCACTTCGATATATTTATCTTATTCTAATCTATTAATTTATTTTATCGGGGTCAATTCCGTTGTTTAGTTTTCATGCTACTATTTCCAATGCAATAATCCTCAAAATTCATATTTATATGAAAAATTTACAATTTCGCTATGTTGATAAAATCGTAAATTACGAATAATTTACGAAATTTTCCGAGTAGAATATTTGTATTCAATCATGTTCAAATAAATATCATAAACGTAATTTTGAAGTTGTCTAATGTATTTAGGATCCTGAAAATGGAAGTTTATGCTCAATTTTGCTTTATTCTAACATGTTAAGTAAATCGTAAATTCCAAATAACTTACGAATTTTTTAAACTGGAAAAATCATAGTCTATGATATTCATGCCAGTATCCTAATTTCGAAAGTGGTTTGACATCTTTACGATGAAAATATCCCTCAAGATTGAGGTTTATGTGAAATTTTGCTCTATTTTGCCATGTTAAGAAATTCGTAAATTTCCAGTAACATACGAAAACTTTATATTGGAAAATTCATAGTCATTAATATTCATGCCAGTGTCCTAAATAATATTTCAAAAGTAGTCTGACATCTTTACGATGAAAATATCTCTCAAAACTGACGTTTATGTGAAATTTTGCCCTATACTGCCATGTTAAGAAATTCGTAAATTTCCAATAACTTGCAAAATTTTCAAAGTAGCATATTTATAGTTACTGATGTTCATTCCGGCATCAAAAGTGATATTTTAAAACTGGTCTGACATTTTTACAGTAAAAAGTTTCCATTAAATGCACGTTTAAGTGAATTTTTGTCCTATTCTCCCATGTTAAGAAAATCGTAAATTTCTAATAACTTACGAAGTTTTCAAATTCGAATGTTGCAAATGAATAGGGTTCTTGCCAGTGTCGAAAGTAATATTTTAAAACTGATCTGACCTCTCTGCGACAATTTGTTCTTGAGATATCGTGTACACAGACTAACAAACAAACACTCTAACGCACTAACAGACTATCAGACACCCTACAGACAGACACCACAGAAATTTTGTCATTCTCGAATTCCTCACACCTGAAAACGTGTAGAAAAGTAAAAAAACCGAGGTCGAAAATTTTCACGATTAACCTAAGTTCCCCCATACCTATAGTACGATGGGGAACTAATAAATAATGTTTGGAGTAACACAACTCGTTTTTTCAAACATTTAGTAATTAACAAATATTTAAATAATTTAAATAAAAGAAGCTGTCAAAAGGAAAATCATGATAGCGTGTTCGCGTATTTTTTCTGAAGTTGTATGTCATTTAATAGAATTTATCTAAATTCTTTTTGGGGTCTTTATAAAAGAACTATAAATGATAAGCTCGTATTCTCAAATATTTACTCTTTTTTTATGTTATAAACAATTTAACACTATACATGTGAATACATACTAGTTCGAACCCATAGACCCCAACGTATAAAAATTTTACTTTGTAAAAAGAAAGAAAGAAAAACGTAATGCACAAGTCGCCAAATATTACCCGTGGTTAACAGACAGTTTTTTTCCCCTATAGTTTTGCTCGAAAGGGCAGGAATCTGCTGGCCCATCGGCGAGAAATTTACAGCGTGCTTAAACTGATAAAGCAATTAGTCGCGAAATATGTTAACCTAATCGTCTAGTAGAATAAACTGTACAAATAGACACGCCAATTTCAGGCCGAATGAAAGCGACCCGGCCCGCTGTATTGGATTAAGGAAAAGGGAAGTAGCGGTCTCTCTCTCGGTGATTAGTGATTTGTGACAGCTGGAAAAATATATTGACAAATAAATGATAATGAAAGAAGATTAAGAAAAAGATAGACGTAGTTATTTTGTATATATGTTTTTGAACAGTTATAAAAAACAAAATTATTATTACTACTATTTTAATCGAGAAAAAATTTAGGTGGGGCCGTGCCCGTTGGCCCTCAATGTAGAACCGCCACTGAGACTGACTATACTATATTCATGTAAATCTGTACGTATCTTCTGATAATAACCTGTAACGTGTTATCAATTTATATCTAAATCGAATGTAGAGTTTAGACACTATCACACTTAAAATATTTTGTGTCCATTGACCATATGATGAAGAATTTTTTATTTATGTTCAGGAGAAAAAAAAAAAAATGTCCTGCACGCATCAAAATGTATACAAATTGTGCGACAGTGACCTATAGCAATAATTTAATGCTTACCAAGTTTGAGCTCAGTCAAATAAGGCGTTTAGATGTTACAGCACATCCAGCCATTTGAGTATATTGCGGTCACAGTGATGAAGACTTTTTCTTTGTGTCCCTGTAAAAAACTATAAATCCTGCACTCTGCACTCATCAAAATCTATAGAAATCGTGCAAGGGTGAACTACCTAATTTTTGTCTCAATTCAATAAGGCTAAAAATGAAACTTGTTTACATACATTTAAAATAGTTTCAGCCCATTGGACATAATGGTAAAGAATCTTTGTGTCCCTCGTCCCTATAAAAGAATTAGGGTTCTACATGCATCAAAGTCTATATAAATCATCAATGCGTACCAACTTTTAACTCCACTAAATGAGACATTCAGAGGCTATCGCATTTTAAATAATTTGAGCAGGGATAGGCCCATAAAGAGAAAGAAATTTTTTTAGTGTCCCAGTAAAAAAGAAAAAATAAATAAAATAAACTTTAAATGCTAGACTCATCATAATGTATACACATACAGTACAGTCGATAACAAAAGTCTCCGAACACTAGTAAAAATTCCTATGTATTAAATGTACACTTAATACAGTTTTGTTAAATAAATCCTTGTCGAATCCTGTTTTTAGACTGACTAAGAACAGGATTCGACAAAGATTTATTTAGCAAAACTGTATTAAATGTACTTTTTTTACATAGGAATTTTTGCTAGTGTTCGGAGACTTTTGTTACCGACTGTACGTGTGATGGTGGCGACCTATAGCATAAGTACCAACTTTCAGCTCAATCGATTAAAGCTTTTAGGTATTCAGTAACACACGTATACACACGCACACATACATAATAGTTAAAGTAGCAAAAATGAACTAAAAATATATCAAAGAACAAAATATATCAAAGCAAAAATGAACTAAAAATATACAAGCTGCTCAGGAATTGAAATTAAGTCCTCATAGCCATATGATAAATAATGTATATATATATATTTTTTTTTTAAAGATAAATATTGATCACTTGGTTTTTTTGTATATTTACACGTTTTGAAGCTTCCTGAATAGCGAAGTCAAGTTTTATAGTTTGATCTTTGACCGAGTCTGTTACAGTAAATTAAAAGCAAATAATTTCAGACAATCCAAATTATGTATTTTGAAGTTAATGTGTTTGTTACAAGAGAAGTTTATTCAGGATTGATAAGTTTCAAGGAATGATGCGTGTGAACGTTGTCTGAAAAATTTTTAATGAACTTTTGAATTTAATAACAGATTTGAATTCTATATAAATGTAGGTACAGTAGTGAAACGGGGGGTTGAGGGGGGGCCACACACAGAATTACTTGTCAAATAAAGCTGCTCCGAAGCCTAATTGGAATTGTTTTAACATAGGTTTGCAGAACAGTACTCGTTATCTTACCCCTTAATCTCCAATCTGTATTTATAGTATTAAATTTCAGGGTAACAGAAAGTCTTGTAAGTGACATATCAGATTATTCTTATTCAATTAGTGTACATGTTAAATGTCAAAAGGCAAAATTTTTTAGTAAAAAAAGCTAAAAATGCTCTGGTAGAAAGAACTGTTAACTGAAATTTTGTTTCATTTAACTTTATTAATTTTATTATTAAATGTTTTGATTTTTAATAAACGCAATCATTTTTAATTATATTTTTATATTAAATAATTCTTTAATTATTTTTTCTCTATAATCTCCCAATATTTTTATATTCAGTTATGAGATTAGTAGAAATATAAAAAATCTGAAACTGTACGCAAAGGCAAGACAACTAGAATTTTAATGACAAAATCCATTATATTATATTAGAGTAATAAATATTTATTTTAATCTTCAATGTATAAAGTAAGAACAAATACACACCAGAAATATAAAAAATGCTGAAAAGCTAAATGTACAAAAAAGCTTAAATCAGCTGAAAAATCTCATCCCTGTGTATTAAAAGTATTTTAATACAGATTTTTCAATTAAAAGCATCCATATTTATTTATCGAGTTATAAAACAAGCAATAACAATGATTAAATCTTAGCAGAAATGTAAATCATTTTAAAAATATTGTTGAAATGGAAGTATGTAGCTAAGCTTGTAACGTTAAGCAATGGTGTTTTATCCCACTTTTACATTCTAAAGCACATGCAGAATCATCTGTCAATGTTTATCGCAGGGACGTCACGTGCGCCTGCTCTATTCAGGGACCGATTTACTCACTGGAGGCCCAGGGCACTCATGTTCAATGGGCTTCTTTTCCTCATACTTTAATATTACAAAAAACAAAACAAACTGCATATTTTTGCTTCACGCGTCTAAAAATTCTCTTTACTTTTCATTTTATTGGTAAGAGTAAGGTTTAATTAGATTCGATGCTTGTCTATCAGATCAACGTACATTGCACCCATGTATCTGCACTGCGGTGCGTGCCTCGAAACTAAATATAATAATGTTATCGCTGCAATCGATCCGGAAACTTTAACGGCAGTCTCCGATATCCTTTTAAGCCCTCCCGCGACTGAGAAATATAAAGCCCTTTAAAGATTGCCTTATAGACAAATTTTCCGATTCCGCGACGCAGCAGATTCAGCGTCTAGTTTCTGAAATTCAACTCGGCGATGATAAACCGTCCCATTTATTGCGTAAAATGAAAGAATTAGCCAACGGTGCGTTGAACGACGATTTTTTACAAACATTATGGCTACAGCACTTGCCATCGGACATTCAGGCTATCCTCTCTGTAAGCTCTGAGCCGTTGGAGAATTTAGCGAAGCTCGCCGATAAGATCGCGGATTGGCGCGGCGAAGCTGCCGCTTCTGGTGTTTGCGCCGTGAGTCACGATACGCACGCCGCGGATTAGAGACGCTCTTGTAGTCAAGCGACCGCGGCTGCTGGTTCGTCCATGGACGGTGAACGGAGCGAAATTACGCGAAATTACGGCCCTGCGGGCGGAAATCGCCGCTTTAACTCGCCAAGTATCGCGTTTATTAGCACGCGATCGCAGTAATTCTCGTGCATCACGTGGTAAATCGCCGCATCCCTGTAACAAGTCGCAATACAAACAAGGCATTTGTTATTATCATAAAAGATTCGGTAAGGACGCGCGCGAGTGTAATTCACCTTGCACTTTTTCTGAAAATGAGGATTCGGGAAACTAAATTCGGCTGTCGATGCTAGTATTTTCGCGACAGCTTCACCGATAGCCGCAAAATCATGTCGCTTATACGTGAATGACAAACGCTCTCACCTAAAATTTCTGGTTGATTCTGGCTCTGATGTCAGTTGTATACCCCCTCCTAAAAATTAAAAAAAAACTACATCCAACTGCTTTAAAACTATTTGCTGCTAATAATACAAGCATACTTACTTATGGCTCTAAATTAATGAACATAGATTTAGGCTTAAGGCGTAGTTTTGAATGGAAATTTTTAATTGCTAATGTGCCCATGCCTATTATTGGAGCTGATTTCTTAGAAAATTTTGGTCTTATAATTGATCTCAAGCATCGTAAAATTATTAATAGTATTACTAAACTTTCACAAATAGGAATATTTGCAAAACATGCCCAAAATAGCTCCATAAAACTTATCTCAGGTAATTCAGAATATCACAAAATCTTGTCCAAATTCCCAAATTTGACAAAAGTAAATCCAAAACGTGGTCCAGTTTCACACAATACGGTTCATTACATTGAAACATCTGGCCCACCGGTACATAGTAGGCCAAGGCGCTTGAACCCCAAGCTTTACGAAAGTGTACGGAAAGAATTTCAGTACATGTTAGATCAGGGCATCTGCAGACCGTCCAAATCACCATGGTCTTCCCCTATACATGTAGTCTCGAAGAGTTGTGGAAGTATCCGCCCAGTTGGCGACTATAGAAGACTTAACGCTTGCACAATACCAGATAGGTACCCAATTCCTCATATTCAGGATTTTTCAAATGCACTTTATGGCAATACTATATTTTCTAAAATTGATATTGTGCGAGCTTACTTTCACATTCCTGTACACCCAGATCATATCCCAAAAACTGCAGTCTGTACACCATTTGGCTTGTTCGAATTCCCATTTTTAAATTTTGGTCTCTGTGGAGTGGCACAAACATTCCAGAGATTTATGAATGAAATTTTAGGTGACCTTCCATTTTGTTATGTCTTTATAGATGATGTGTTGATTTATAGTAAAAATGAGGTGGAGCATAAAGAGCATTTGCGCATTATTTTTCATAGACTTAATTCATATGGTTTAACAATTTAGTCTTGTAAGAGT